>NW_020769318.1:24879922-24933233 GCF_900518735.1 Pseudonaja textilis | reverse complement strand
GAGAGAGAGAGAGAGAGAGAGAGAGAGAGAGAGAGAGAGAGAGAGAGGATGTCCCTGATTAAGGAAAGGCTGTTGGGGATTCTCAGCTTGTTAATATGTTGTAATTTTCTTCCTAGGACTGCCCTGGGATTCTACTTGAGCTGGTATGCCTTTGTGATTCCTAGGGTCTATCTACCAAAGTCCCTGCAGTTTTCTTGGCAACATTTCAAAAGTGGTTTGCCATTGCGTGCTTCCAAGGGTTGAGAGGTTGTGACTGGCTCAAGGTCATCTAGAATTCACTCTCCTGGTTTCTAGCCCAGTGCTTTAACCACCAGACTGGCTTTTGCAATGAACTGGTGAGGAGACTTCTATTCTTTGGTTTAGATGGGATTAGGTTGGGGGGTGGGGGCTTTATCTGGGTCAGTTTGGGTCTTGATAGGATTAGCAAAATCAGGGGCTGGATTTGCGTCTGGTCACTTCCAAAAGATAGGGAGGAAAAATTATTTTTCCCACCACAAATACACTATCAGCTGCTAGAATGATCCATAAGCAAGCAGCTGTACAATTTTAAATGATCAATAAAAATCAATAAATATTGGGCAGAGTTCTTGGTTTGCAAAGAAAAAATTGAGTGTTCTGAGTTGTAGAGGGAGTGCCGTGTTAGTCTATTGTGGCAAAAAATTAGGAAGACTCTTATATTTAATATACACTGCAAACTGCCCAATTCACAATGACACTGGGCAGTATCTTTATCATCAGAATCCTCCCGATTTTTTTGTCACCATACATTAACACAGTTCTCCAACTTTTCCAGTTTACAATTATTTTTTAAACATATTTTTTAAAATTATTAAAAAAATAAATACTTGAATTGGCAGATTCTAGCTTTATCCTCAAAAAGTAGCCCAAGTAAATAGGGAAAGTTGAAACAAGGTGAGGACACAAAATGAAATCTTAATACAATCCTCGTTTGAACATCCCGCTGAACCTTCAGCTGATTGGTTTAAGTTCACATATGTTGCACAATAGACCATGATTTATAGCTGTTAGCAAAACCAGTCGACCGTGGCTTGCGCCACCAATCATGATTAAACAACTGCACCCCACAACATGCTCGCAGCCTCAAACTGGGGGGAGAAAAATGCAACCTCTCTCCCCCTCCCCTTTCCCCCCCCCCCCCCCCCCCCCCCCCCCTACCCCCCCCCCCCCCCCCGGACGTTCCTCGACTCCAAACTATCCTTCTGGCCCTAAGCAACTGTGCACCACGTGCTCAATAGAAAAGCGCTAGCTTCCCAGAGCGACCCTTTCCCAGCCTAAGCTTCCTAACGTTTCCAAAACCAGGCCGGAACCTATCGTTGGAGGGGATGGCCGAACAAGTCATAGCCTCCGCTTCCGCTCCCTTGGCGGGGGCGCTCTAGCCCTCCGACCTCGCGGTCCGGCCGCCGAGCTGGCGCCTGCGCGTTGCTGCCGAGTCGTCTCTCGCCCGGTCTCTCCCTCTCTCTCTCTCTCTCTCTCTCTCTCTTCCCCGCCCCCCCCTCTCTTCTTCTTCTGCTTAGCTGAAGCGGCGGCGGGTCGCGGGCTGAGGCGAGGTGGGCGCGGGTCTCCGCCAACTATGGACCTGGAGGCGTCCGACGAGACGGGCTCCACTGGAGGAGCCGAGGCGGGAGCCGGAGCCGTCACCCCCGAAGCGGGCGGTTGGGGTGCGCCGCCGGACTCGGCTGCAGGAGGAGGTGAGCGGAGTGAGGCGCCCCGGTCCTGAGGAGGGAGCCCACGGGGTCTCCTCCTCGCGCCAGCAGGGGGTGGGGGGGGACTCCTCCTCCTCCATTATCGTCCGGGGAAACCGTCCTTTCCCACCCGCGATGCGCTTGGCTGCCCGGCCGCACCTGATCGCCCTCCCGGTCCGGGCTTGCTTCCCCCACCCGCTTCGGGGTGGAAGTGCCATCCGAGGATACCGAGAGCCCTTCAGGAGCCCCGGGGCGGGCGGCTTGGGAAGGGAGGGAGGCCGATCATTTCCTCCCACGATTTTGCCCGGTTTTAATCCTGATCCTTGAGGGCAAAACCGCGTCTGGAGGGGGGTTGCGGCATCATCGCGGGGCTCTTGAGGCTAATCCTGGTTTGTTCGCTCCCGTTCACTGGAGGAGGAGACCGTGGCTCGGTCGAGGTTGGGTGGGGAGGGTCGGGGATCGCGGGTTGTTTGTCAGCAGAGGCGCTGATGGCACAATTTGGGTTTATGGGTATTCTGCTGAAGGATGGTGGTTGGGGTGGGAAAAACTGGGTTATTGATAACTGATAAGGAGTCCTCGACTTACAACAGTTCATTCAGTGACCATTTGAAGTTACGTCACTGGAAAAAGTGACCATGGCAGCATCCTCGTAATCACATCAGCAGGATTTGGATGCTTGACCATTGGTTCATATTTGTGACAGGTACAGTGTTCTCCCCAGATTTAGTGAACACCTTTTCAGACCTTCTGACGAGCGAAGTTGATGGGGGAAGCCAGATTCACTTAACAGCCAGGTTACTAAATGAACAACTGTGACGATTCACTTAACAACTGTAGCAAGAAAAGTCGCCAAATGGGCCACAGAATCACTTAACAAATGTCTCGTTTCTGGCTACATAAATGTTGGGCTCAATTATGGTGTAAGTTGAGGACTACCCTTGTCCTTGACTTGAATTAGAAATGAAGGTTTAAATGTAGCCCTGTTTTCCTTGATGTTGGGATGAATATATACAGTATATACAGGAATATTGGGGAGGCATTATCCTAAGGATAATTTAATAAAATGCCATTTATTAATGCAGGTTATTGGTCAGCTGTTAGGACAAGTAGCCCTCGACTTACAACAATTCATTTAGTGACCATTTAAGTTGCAACGGCACTGAAAAATCTGACTTTATGACCATTTTTCAGTTATGATCTTTGTAGCATCCCTATAATCATGTATTTGAAATTCAGATGCTTGACCACTGGTTCATATTTATGACTGTTGCTGTGTCCCAAGGTTATGTGATTCCCTTTTGCGACCTTTGGACAAGCAAAGGCAATGGGGAAGTCAGATTCAGTTAACAACTGGGTTCCTAAATTATCAACTGTGGTGATTCACTTCATAACTGAGCAAGAAAGGTGTTAAAATGGGGCAAAACTCAGTTAACAAATGTTTCACTTAACAATAGAAATTTTGGACTCAATTGTGGTCGTAAGTCGACCCCAGGACATTGCAACTGTCATAAATATGAGTCAGTTGCCAAGTGGCAGAATTTTGATTACGTGACCAGAGGGATGCTGCAAAGGTTTGTAAGTGTGAAAAATGGTCATAACTCACTTTGTTCAGTGCCATTGTAACTTTGTAGTAAGTCAAAGACTACCTGTATAGTTTATGGAAGCAGTACATTGTAGAGTGACCAGAGAAGAGCATAAAAGGTTAATGCAGATTTACAGTACATAAGTTCATTGGATGAGATAATTGGGTGTGGAATGGGAAAAAAAATCAGAATGGCGACCCCAAGAGTAACTTGAGTTAATGCTGTTGATGTATAAGAATGAAAAGTTGAGGATAAGGACATTTACAATAGGATGTAGCAGGCAGATTTGCAGGAGAAAAGCTGGGTGGGAAATATTTAAGATTGTTTGGCAGAAATCGGGGATTTTAAGGAGAGGCTGAAAGTAATTTTAGAGGAAGGGGGATGAATGAGAAGGCAGGAGTGATGAAAGTCTAGTGGGAACTAGAGATTGTGTGGAAAGGGGCTTATTATGCAGTTTTCTGAGTTGAAAAGAGGACAGTTTTGTCATCAGGATGGAGGCAGAAGCGAGAAAATTGGTCAGCTGCAACCAGTATCGTTTCTGGGAAGGTGTATAGGAGACTCTTAGAAGCATGAAAGGAATATGACATAATATGGACATAATCTGGATATAATCCAGCCCCCATCATCACTCTGACCCTCACGTATTAATCAACTGTATTTTTCATCCCCCTTCCAGAAAAATCCTTTGTTTAAATAGGATCTTTCACCATATCCTCCCAAGGATGTTTCTCCCAAGGATGTTTATCTTTTTAGACTTTTCTTTTTAAAATTGAGAACACAGCTTGTTCTTTCTTTCCTCTACCCCAGGGGATGTTGTCATGCCACCATACTAGAATTCAGATACTTCAGATATTTCAGCATACAAGTTAGTTAAAACTAATCTGGTGAGAATTTAAGATGTGCAGCATCTTTTGCTTTCCAGTTGGTTTCACATTCAGTTCAACCAAAGTCGGTGACTTTTTAAACTTCCTTTTTTTTAAAAAGGAAGTCTTTTGTTGGAAGGGAAAGTAATTTTTAATCGTTTTTCTATTACAGCAATGCATTTATTTCAGAATACTGTTGATGGTACAGGAAATTTCACCTCCCCCTCTCACAATTAAAAACTCTGTGTAAAGATTTAAAATCTACCCTTTTTTAAAAAAAACATGAGTCATTTGCTGTGCCCCCAGCATGTGATAAAGAGCCTGGATAAATCAAGGTTGTTTCCCCCTCCAATGCATGCGTGTGGGTGAAGCTGGGATTCACAGTGTGTTCCTGATGATAAGGTACCAAGGGTTGCAATTTATCCTAGATGGGTTAATTTGTGCATATGTTGCCAGACTCCTGTCTGCATTCAGGAATGTCCTCATTACTCTCGCCTTAAAGATTCATGACAAAATTTGAATTCACAGTCTTAAAGGCAACATTGAATTTTGGATGATGGGAATGTGGCATGACTGTGAATATTTTGCTTGTGTTGGTAGAATTTGTAATGGTCTGTCTGCACCTGTAGGTTATGCTTGATATCCTTAGTCATAGATTAGGGTTCACTGCATTATACTAAGCCATAATGTAGTTTGTTTTGTTCTGGTTTACTTAGTTGTTCATTTTACATTTTTCAAACCCCGCCTTTATTATTTTTGTAAATAACTTAAGCTTGTTAAATTTATGCCTCAATTTTGGATCTCAAGGTGGCATATATATTCCTCCTCTTGTCTTTCCCCACAGCCACGGACCAGTGTGAGGTAGACTGAGAGAATGATTGCACCAGTCTCCCAGTAAGCTCCATTGTCAAGACTAACTAATAAAAATATTAACTAATACTTTTAACCCAGTGTTTCTCATTGCTGAAACAGCATTGCTGGCTGGGGAATTCTGGGAGTTGAAGTCCATACATCCTAAAGTTGTCAAGGTTAAGAAACACACCCTTAACCATACTTCAATCTTGAAACGAAGTCTTTAGGATGTAGACTAATACCTTAACTAAACTTCAGGTTTAATCTGAAATATGAACTCTGATGTTGGTATATTAACAACTGTAATGTCATTATTGTAAATTGGGCATTATGGGTTTGTGTGTGTGTGTGTGTAAATAACAAGTAGGTTTTAAAGCACATTTACCAACAGTCTCGACATAATTGCTGCATGTTGTTAAGTTGTCTCCGGTGTCTTTTACTGGGTTCTGTAAAGCTTGTTGCACATTGCATATTTGTCTCATGTATATTTAATACAGCTGGGAGTGAAGTTTAAAGAGTCAGTGATTGCTCTTGATGTGGATTTCAAGTAAGGTACAAGACATAATGAACAGGCTTGCTTTTCACACAAGCAGTTTTACCCCTCCCCAGCCCATGCAGTGGTCAATGTGGGTGGCTGTTGGCTTGGTCACGGGGTGGGGGGGTACTGGGCAGGCTGTGGGAATGATGTCTCTTAAATCGTTTGTGGCAGGTGCATTACTAGAAGAGATTTTAAAAATCTCATCAGTATGCAAAGGAATGAGAGCTTGGCTGAACTGTTATTATTGTGGCTGGATTGTACAAGGGTTTTAAAGTGCCATGTGATAAAAATCCTCCCTTATCTTGGTACACGGTGTCTCCTTTACTAGCCTATCCTGGTTGCAGAAAGAGTCCTATTAGAAATGCAGTGGTCCGGCAAAGGAGAAAAACAATAAATCAGTGTCTCTTTTACTGGCCCATTCCATTTCTAGCCCCCCTCCCACCCCCCAAATCTCAGGCTTTAGAGAGTAAAATGTTTTGCAAGCTATTAACTTGTGAGAAATGCCAGTAGTCCTTGACTTACCACAGTTCATTTAGTGACAGTTTGAAGGTACATCACTGAAAAAAGTGCCTGGTGACCATTTTTCACACTTGTGACCATTGCAGTATTCCCATGGTCATGTGATCAAAATTTAGATGCTTGGTAACTCGTTCATAATGTATTTATGATGGTTGCAGTGTCCTGGGACCAGGTGATCACCTTTTGGCAATGTCTGACAAGTAGAGTCAATAGGGAAGCCAGATTCATTTAACAACCACTATACTAACCTAACATCTCTCGTGATTCACTTAACAACTGAGGCAAGAAAGATCATCAAATGGGGCAAAATTCACTTAATAACTATTTCACTTAGCAACAGAAATGTTGGGCTCAACTGTAGTCGTAAGTCCAGGATTCACTGTAAAGCTTTCTTAGAAGGAAACTGAGAGCGTGATTCGTCTAGTTTTCAACATAGAGTTTGTTTTGCGCCTACTTGGACCGATCACCAAATCTTTCCTGATATTCCAGTTACCCACAGGATCCTGACTCTTGTAAACATCTGATTGTATAAGTGGCCATTAAGGTTACAGTTCAGCTGAGGGCTGATTTAATTTTTTGAAAATCCTGGTTTGCTTAAAACATTAAGATTCTAGTCCTTATGATTGCCAAGCTATTCCCAGCAGTGCTTTGGCAATACCTGGTAAAATTTGGATGATGGTCCACATTCTCCAATCTTGCCCACTTTTCTGAAAACTAAAGTAGCCCCTCATACCTTGCAGAGCTTTTGTTTTCTCCCTCAGCCTCACAGTGTCAGAATGTTATAAAAATAAAGAATATTTATGGGAAACGAGAGATGGAAACAGTTTATTGGCCTCCATGCATATTTGCTGATTCCTGTTTCATTGGAAGGGAGGGCAGTTGGTGGTTATGTTTGGCTTTCTTTCTATGCATAATTTGGATTGCCAATGTACACATTTAATTAAAAAAAAAACACCCTACCATACAGTTATATAAAAAGCTACAAGCACAAGCTTCGTAGCTATGGATTCTGTTAATCTGGTGACCGGGCTGCTTCAGCATTTTTTGTGAGAAAGACTGTGATAGAATGGCTGATTTTGTTCTCTTCCTTCTGGAAGCAACATTGGGTTTGTGTGTTGTGGAGAGAGAAAGAGAAAGCTGCATATAGCCATTTTGAACAGCGCACTTTGCTTTGGCTGCAGCGTGGCTCAGGTGAGAAGCAGGTTGGGGGGTGCGGGTGAGATACATGCAGAACCCTCCTAATCCTGAGTAAAGGGTGCTGAGATGAAGGAGGGGGAATATGGGATAAGAAGGAGGAAGTGTTAGAGGAATAGTTGGGAAGGGGGCTTTATAGAAAAAGTGGCCAGGGGTTTCATTGTTGCTGCCAAACTTGTCAAATTTGTGGGACTGTATACAGGTAGTCCTCAACCTAGAACAATTCATTTAGTGACCGATCAAAGTTACAACGGCACTGAAAAAAGTAACTCATGACTGTTTTACACATGATCAAAATTCAGATGCTTGGCCACTGGTTCTTATTTATCACCGTTGCTGTGTCCCAAACTCACTGAACAAATGTCTCACTTAACAACATATATTTTGGGCTCCACTGTGTTTATAAGTTCATAGCCCAAGTCAAATACAAGACGTCCTCAACTTATAACCACAATGGAACCCAAAGTTTATGTTATGAAGTGAGAAAGATGTTAAGTGAGTTTTGCCCTATTTTACGACCTTTCTTGCCATCGATGCTAAGTGAATCACTGCAGTTGTTAAGTTAGTAACACTGTTGTTAAGGGAATCTGGCTTTCCCCATTGTCTTTGCTTGTCAGAAGATCACAAAAGGTGCTCCCGACCCCAGGATACTGCATCCGTCATAAATATGAGTCAGCAGGTGAATTATGATCATGTGACCATGGAGATGCTGCAACAATTGTAAGTGTAAAAAGCAATCATAAATCACTTTTTTCAGTGCCGTTGTAACTTTGAATGGCCACTGAATGAATTGTAAGTCAAAGGCTACCCGTACTACATCAAATCACAGAGGCAAACTATAGTTTGGAATGGAATTTGAACTGAGAAACCATAAAGGTTTGAACTGAAGTGAGCACAAAGCACAGCTTGTATAATACTGTGATTTAAAGTGAGCTTGCAGGTCACGATTTAAGTTCGTTCTGCTTCGGTGCAATGTCAGAATCGGTAAACCTTTGTTTGCTTTTTGCTCTGGCTTCAAGCAAAGAGTGCTGGATGAGAGGTGCAGCTGTGAAAGCCGGAGGGAAGCTCCGAAACATATTTTGACTTCTAAATCCCAGTTCATATAAGTCGAAGCTTGGCATGCAGTCTGAAGTGAGCGGTGATTCAGAGAGAATTAAGCTGCAGAAGCCTGATTCATACATAATATAAAACCATAAACTTGGATTTCCAAACCACAGTGGTTGGATCTCCCCATTATGGTAAGCCAAAACAAAACCAACACATTGTGGGTTTAATCCCAGGCATGAACCCTGTGGTACAAGGCAACAGAAGGCCAGGTTGCCATCTATCTCCCAAAGAACCCTAAAGGGGTTTACTCACTTCAAATGCACACAATATTGGGGCTTCCCTCCCACCGCAGCCATGCGGGGTTTAGCACAAAAATGATGAGCTTTTAAGGAAAGATTTGAAGGCATTAGGAATAATGCAAACTGACACGGTATTTGCATCCCAGGGAAAAATCAAGGCTTGTGGTGGTGGTGGTGAGCAGCAAGCTTGCATGTTACATTATGCCGGATAATAATGTGATTTGTTTGGACTTGACCTAGGCCAAGTTTGCAAGGCAAGCTAAATAAATCCTGTGTAATGTGAGGCTACAGAGAGCCGGTTTGGTGTAGCGGTTCAGGCATCAGGCTAGAAACCAGGAGCCTGGGAGTTTTAGTCTTGCCTTAGGCATGAGGCTAGTTGAGTGACCTTGGGCTAGTCTCACACTTGCTCTGCTCTGGGAGCGGGGGAATCAGTACCGGTAGTCCTCAACTTACCACTGTTCATTTAGTGACCATTCAAAGTTACAGAGGCACTGAGAAAGTGACATATAACCATTTTCCACACTTAACGACCGTTGCAGCATTCCTGTAGTCATGCGATCAAAATGCAGACGCTTGGCAACTGGTTCATATCTATGACGGTTGCAGTGTCCTGGGGTCACATGATCAGCTTTTGCAAGCTTTTGTGACAAGCAAAGTCAATGGGGAAGCCAGGTTCACTTAACAACCGGGTTACTAACTTATCCACTGCAGTGATTCACTTAACAACTCTGGCAAGAAAGGTCATAAAATGGAGCAAAATTCACTTAAATGTCTTGCTTAGCCACAGAAATTTTGCAGCTCAATTGTGGTCATATGTCAAGGACTGCCTGTATCTGTTCTTCAGGGGCTGCTTGTTTCAATCTGGGTGTCTTCAATCCGTTAAGCAACCCAACCTGGTGATATTACAATTTTCCAAGCTCTCTTGAGTTTTTCTACAATGAAAGAGAGCAGTTTGTGATACAAAAAGGGGAGAAAAAAAACTATTTAAAGAACTCTGCAGGTGAGGTAAACAACCAAGCAACCATTTCTCCTACACACAGATATCCCCCAAACCCAAAAGCAGGGTTATAAGGTGGTTGTGGGATGGAGGCTTGGGGATGGTAGTTTGTCACCCGGGGTGAGGAGGTGGCGCTCCGCTTTGATGTCTTAGAATGCCACCCATTTTGTTTCGAATGTTCACTGCCACTTACTGACCTGGGTGCCAGCTGTAGGGAGTGTAATTAAGGCCCACCAACAAAGAGACTGCCTAGTAGGCAGACAGCAGAAGCACAGATGGCAAAATGTTGAGCAGCTATTTCTTTGCTTTGTCCTGGGAAGCGCAATATTGATTGCTCAGGCACGGGGAGCTTAGTGGATGTGTGAATACTTACTCATTTGCTCTCTGCACCTCCGAGGTTTAACCGTATGCTTCAGTTCACTATTCAGGTGTTTGTCTAGACCCTGGGGTGTCCAGCCTTGGTAACATCTAAGACTTGTATGCTGCTGGCTGGGGAATTCTGGAAATTGAAGACCACAAACTTTAAAAATTGCCAAGGCTGGACTCCTTTGATCTAGACTTTGCTTCCTGCTTACCAGCAGTGTTAGTGTCCATGCACTACTATCCTAAACTATAATACGAGTTCATTTGGTTTTCACTTAATGTATCGTGTGAGACTGTCCAGTTGGAGCTTATTCGATAAACAAATAAGAACGGCATAACAGGGATCCCCAATCCCCGGCTGTGGACCTGTAGTGGTCTATGGCCCTCCAGGAACCAGGCTGCGCAAGCGAACGAACCCCATCTGCGCACATGTGGGATCCAGGCAGTACATGAAACCACACACACACACATACACACACACATATACACACATGGTCCCTGGAAAAAGCACCCTCAACAAAACCGGTCCCTGGTGCACAAAAGGTTGGGGGCCTGTGGCATAACATGATGGGTGATCCTTCTCATTCTTTCTTCTAGTTTGATTTATGGATTGCGTTTCTGTGACTGCCCAACTCAGATAGTTGTGACTCTGGATGGTATAGCAAGAGCTCTTAGACTTACATACCACTTTACAGCCCTCTCTGAGCGGTTTACAGAGTCAGCCTATTGCCCCCAACAATCTGGGTCCTCATTTTACCGATCTCAGAAGGACGGAAAGCTGAGTTAACCTTGAGCTGGTCAGGATCGAACTCCTGGCAGTGAGCAGAGTCAACCTGCAATACTTCATTCTAACCATTGCACCACTCTGGCTCTTACACAACTAATCAACAAAAAGCAATATATATATGGGTAGTCCTCGACTTATGACCATTCATTTAGTGATTGTTTGAAGTTACAGCAGCACTCTAATTTTTTAAAAAAACCTTATAAGTTCTCATACTTATACCCATCTCAGCATGCCCATAGTCATAGTCAAAATTTAGGTGCTTGGCAACCAAACACATATTTATGACAATTGCAGCATCCTGGAATCACGTGATCACTATTTATGACTTTCCCAACCTGCTCCTGACAAGCAAATTCAATGGAGGAAGCCAGATTTGTTTAACAATTGCACATTTCACTTAACAACTGCAGTGATTTGCTTAACAACCATGGTTTAAAAAGAAACCAAAAAGTAAAATTGGGTGTGACCGACTTAACCGCCACCTTGCTTACAGTACCAATGGATGAACTAGTCTGAAATTTTGGTCATTCAGTCAAAAATCATCTAATTAAAAGGAGCAACATTTGTTTGAAAAAAAGTGGCTTCAATTATTGTTTCAGCTGTTTCATCAGTATTTCCAGTCAGCCCCAGCCCCTGGGTTTTTTTGTTATTTTTTTCCAGAAAACCCAGGTTTCTCAAGTCTTTCTGAAGACCCACAGGGTCAGTTTCCTTTGGAAATGGTTGGGTTTCCTCTCACCTGGCCGATCAGATTTGGGCTTGGAAGATCTGGTTAGAATCTTGTGAAGCAAAGGTTGTTATGCCAGTAAAAGGATTTCTGCAGTGGATGTTAAGATGGGATTAGATGACTCATTAATGCTGCGAGAGAGTGCCTGTGACTTACTTTACTATCACATGAGGGTTGTTCAGCCTGCCTCTGACCCAGAACCTCCAAGGATTTCTTACATGTTCTCTGATTGAGAAGGGCATTTTGACATCAGTAGAAAGGAATTAAATCGGCAATCTTCCTTCTATATTCTAAAGAAACTGAATATGAGAAATGCTTTGCAGTAGACCTGGGTGTTATACAGCCTTTGGGCCACATACACCCCCTTAGCTGTCCCCCTATTTGACCTGCGTGAAGTTAAATTGGAAATTAGAAATCAAATGTAAAATAAAGTGTCATGCAATCTTGGTGGGGAAAGTAACTCTTTTAAGTCAACCTCTCATCTTAAAATGTCAGGGCAGTCTCAGCAACCATCCCAGAATGAGCCAAAAATATCTGCCAGATGCAATACATTAAAACCATGAAGCAAAACTTTCGGAAAACTGAACAGACAAGACGTGTAGAAAAGCAGAGCAAGCTTGTTCTGGCGAAATGCTGGGAGCTGTCCAGCAGGATAAGGAATAGCCTGCTGAGTGAAGATCGCTGGTGGGATCTAATGGGATCAGAGTTAGCGATGAGTGATGAGGACAAAGGTCGTGGAGTAATGGCGAAACAGTTCAATAAAGGTATCCAAACTGTGTGCATCCTCAGGAAAAAGAAAAAAGGCCAACAACAGGGCTAATAAGCAGTAAAAGAGATGCCAATATCATAGTGTCATTAATTAATCAGTGGGGAATCCACATCTGGAAAATTATGTGCCGTTTTGATTGTCGCACCTCAGAATAGATATACATGGAATCCTTGACTTATGACAGTACTGGAGCCTGCCCATCAGAGTTGTAAGTCGAGAGGGTCGCAAAATGGGTTAACCGTGTAACCCACTTGATTGTGTGACATTTTTGCGGCCGTATGCTGTGGGCCAGTTTTGCCAAAAACTGGAAGTAGATGCTGGTTTTCTCACCAAAGGCGCTTTCAAAAAATGTGATCATATGACTGGGGAAAGGACTGGCTGTCAGAATTTCAGAACCAGGTCATAAGTACAGGCAGTCCTCGACTTACGACCACAATTTGTGAGCCCAACATTTCTGTTGTTAAATGAGACATTGTTAAGTGAGTCTTTCCCCGGTTTATGACCTTTCTGGCCGCAGTTGTGAAATGAATCACTGCAGTTGATAAGTTGGTATCATGGTGGTTAAGTGAATATGATTTTGTTTGTCAGAAGGTTGTAAAAGGGGATCAAGTGACCCCAGGATGCTGGAACTGTCATAAGTAGGAATTAATTGCCAAGCATCTGAATTTTGATATGTGACCATGGGGATGCTACAAAGGTTGTAAGTGTGAGAGAAAAATGGTAATAAGTCCCTTTTTTCAGTGGCAATGGTCACTAACTGAACTGTTGTAAATCGAAGACTACTTGTACTTCCCACGAGGTTAGTCATGATCTCAACCAATTGCTGAGTGACCTATCGTAAATCAAGGGTTGCTTGTAGTGGAAATAGAGAAGGCTCAGTGGATGGCAGCTAAGATTATAAATGGACCAGAGCCACTTTTCTATGAGGAAAGGCTGCAATAGTTGTGGGGGTAGTCCTCAGCTTACAACCGTTCATTTAGTGACCACTCTTAAAAGTTACGATGGCACTGAAAGAAGTGACTTATGACCATTTTTCACACTTAAGGCCGTTGCAGCATCCCCATGGTCACATGATCAAAATTGGGATGCTTGTGACGGTTGCAGGTTCCCAGGGTCATGTGATTCCCTTCTGTGACCTTCTGACAAGCAAAGTCAACGGAGAACACTTAACAATCAGGTTACTAAATTAACAGCGGCAGTGATTCAGTCAACAAATGTGGCAAGAAAGGTCGTAAAATGGGACAAAACTCACCACAAATGTCTCGCTTAGCAACAGAAATTTTGGGTTGAATTGTGGTCGTACGTCGAGGACTACCTGTATTCTTATATCACCACATTTATCATAGCCTGGACTTCACCCAACACATCTTCATTTTTGCCATCTATACCAGTGATGGTGAACTTGCTTGTCAAATAATACTGAAAATGCCTAACCTGGCTTTGTTGGCATGTCACACACAGACACACCTTGAACAAAAGATAATTCTTTACATACTAATTTTTAAAAATACAGTCCAATTGTGTGTGTGATTCTCTAGGATGTGCCGCACGACGCTTGCCTTCAGTCAGCATTCTCTATCTGCTGACAGGCCCCCATGGCCTACCTGAGGCAACTCCGTCCTGTGGGAGGCCTTTGTTTTTGAAGCGACTTTGGAGAATGCTCTAATGTGGCGTCTGCAGCCTCTGAAAACTGTGCAAAAGCGCACCCCATTCTTGTGTGATTTTCGAAGAGTCTGGAGGCCACATAAGAGCTTGACTTCCAGAGGCTGTGCAATAACCCACTCCATTCTCATGCAGCCTCTGAAAATTGAACACAATGGGCGTGTCTTCAAGAGTTGTTGTTTTGGGGTATTGGTGAAAACTGGCACGTCACCCAAAGTGCTGTGGAATGCCAGCTTTGACATGTGTCATAGGTTCTGTCATGCCCCTGTCAGAATTCCGAGGCCGAGCAGCTGACAGGGAGTGGGAGTGTGGTTCCGTTGGCTGTGTAAGAAACTAGGGAAGGGCAAAGTCTGGCTGGGCAGAGCAGGGGAGAAGTAGAGCAAGGCGGAGGGAATTCAGAGGAAGACCCAGGCCCACCCACTCTTCATCCTAGGGCATGCAGGGAGGAACGGAGAAGGGAGCAACGTGAGTTGCGTGGCTTACGGGGAACGAAAGGGCCCTGATTCCCTTCATTAGCTGCAGCTGGGAACACTGTTTAAAAAGGGGAGTTACACACAGCCAACTGTTGAGAGCAAATCGTGAATTATCTGGTATTGTCGAGGCTTATCTGGGTTCCTGGCATCTTCCCAATTGTGTGTGTTTTGCTGGCCTTTCAAGGCTGCAATTCCTTATCCCGCCCTGTCAAGTTAATTACTGCAGTGTGGTTTGGGTGGATTTTTATTTACAGTTTGTATGCACTTTGTTTTCGGACTGGATTTCCTCCACTAGACTGTTCTTGGGAGAGTTTGTTCTCCAGCTGAAGGTAACCTGGACATTGAGAGCAAAATTGGAGGTGCTAAAGGGACTCTTCTGACTTATGTGACTCTGTTGCCTTTGTGCCAGGCCCCGAGTCACCACAGGTTCTCTATCACCACTCTACATCCTTTGTTCCTTTCAGAGAGCTACACTCCAAGGAGGATTTTCTCATGAAACTTACCTCAGAGCCCAAGAAGGTTTCTAAATAATGTTACGAGTCATTATAAGTCAGGAAAAACATTTTAGATTCTAAATGTTTAAAATAACAGTGCATAACATTAAGCTTCAGTAGCGATGGTCCCCAACTTATGATCACAATTGAACCCAAATTTTCTGTTACTAAGCGAGACAGTTAAGTCAACTTTGCCCCATTTTACCACAATTGTTAAGTGAATCACTGCAGTTGTGAAGTTAGTAACATAGCTGTTAAGTGAATCCCAGCTTCCCCATTGACTTCGCTTGTCGGAAGGTCACAAAAAGGGATCACATGATCCCAGGACCCTGCAACCGTCATAAATATGAGCCAGTTGCCAAATGTCTGAATTTTGCTTGTGTGTGACCATGGGGATGGCTGCAGTGATTGTAAGTGTGGAAAACAGCCTTAAGTCACTTTTTTCAATGCCGTTGTAACTTTGAATGGTCACTAAGTGAACTGCTGTAAATCAAAGATTACCTGTATTCAGAAACTTAATGTTGTGCATTCTTATTTTAAAGATTGAAATACTGTCAGATGACAGTATTTGGAGCCTTTCCTTATGCTACTTGGTAACACTTTTTCTAAGGAATTGGTTTTTCTGTCTACCTTCTTCTTCCAACGCACCCTCACGTCATTTAAACTTTTCGTCTTGACCTCAGCCTGGATTTGTGATCACAACACAATGGCGCAGAGAAAATGTTGTTTACAGAACAGATCGTTCCAAAACTATATGATGATGCTGTTTGTGCCCTTAGCAGTCCAAGCTCTATAGGAAGAACAGTCATTGGTCCTTATTACCATCTCTCCTCTGCATTTTCTTTGTGAGTAGAGCAAGTTAGACCCTGGTATGCAGAGAAAAATGAATCTTCCTATGCTCAGTTGAACCTGTTCTGGGACAGATCTTATTTTTCCTCTCTTTTTTCCCTTTTATGAATGCCCTTGTCTGGGTTTCAAGTAATAGACTCATGGCAAGCAAAACTCCGAGGCAGGTAGATTTATCAAAGAATAGCTTTATTGGAGATAAAGGCACAGATCTGGTGAAAACCGACTTTGAAAGTTCCTAATCAAAAGTAAGTTTTCCACTTTCCCCAAACAATCCGTCACGTGGTCCAATCGCGGCTCTGTCTGGTGACATCACTTCTCTTTCCTCTGACCAGGTGTGAGAATGTCCTTGGTTCCCAAGAGAAAGTGTTTTATTTTGGCTGCAAAGTCCCAAGTATCTCAAATCCTGCCGTCCCGCCCCCCATCTCTCAGCTCCAACACTGAAGCAGTCAAAATGGCTTTGGTCAGGTCAGCCCTATTACTGCTTTCTTAAACCTGACTTATTGGCATTGTAATTACTCTCTACGAGTAATGTGTCTGTGTGTTTTGTAGGAGCTGTATTTATTTGATCTCCTTTTTCTATCCCCTTCCACTGAAAGTTCTCCCAAGTACAGGCAGTCCTCGGCTTACGACCCCACTTGAACTCAACATTTATGTTAAGTTGAGTTTGGTTCCATTTTACGATTTTCCTTGCAATGGTTGTCACTGCTGTTCTTAAGTTAGTAACACGGTTGTTAAGTGAATCCGGCTTCCCCATTGACTTTGTTTGTCAGAAGGTTGCAAAAGGAGACCTCAGGGCCCCAGGACACTGCAATGGTCATAAATATGAGTCAGTTGCCAACCGTGGGGTTGCTGCAATGGTCATAAATATGAAAAATGGTCATAAGTCTCTTTTTTCAGTGCCATTGTAACTTTGAACAATCACTAAATGAACTGCTGTCACTCAAGGACTACAGTGGGAAAAGATGTCAACCTTCCTGGGACAATACATAATTCTGCCAAGCACAAGTTAGCCTAAATCAGCCCCGGCATTGATTTCAGTTCATCAAGGCTTACAGTGTCTTAATTTGAGATAAAGGCTTCTTATTCATGCATTCACTTCTGCAGTATCAGATTGGCCTACTAAGATGAATAAGTTTTTGTGAAGGGCTTCTCTTCGTGCCATGATTTCTATCTTCTTTGCCTTTAGTTTATAATCCCAAGTGCAGCTGAGGGCACTTCAGTCTCCCCGAAATTCTTACCATTATGCACGTCCTATTTCATTATTCATAAATTAATAAATTACTCTATTGAGAAACTGGCCTGTATGCATTAATCAGGATGTAATCAAAGTTAGGCAACAAACCAGTTCTACCGCAGCAGCCGCTGTGCTTCCAGCTCGTCTGGTTCGCTGGACTTTCATCTTGTCTCCTCCCCAAGTTGCAGCGGGGCGCGTGACAATAGGGACCGTGGCTATAAAAGGCAGAGTCTCTAAGGGGTGTCGGCACGAGTCCCGCAGAACTGCTGCTGGAGAAGTTGGTTCCATGCTTCAGCTGATCTTTACCCCACTCAGGTGAGATCTGCCCCCATCCTTTTGGCCTTCCTAAAGGCCTTGAAACCTGGCTCTGCTGATTGGCCTGGGGCCCAGGCAAGGGCCTGTCATCCTGGAGGTAATTTACAGGTGTTCCTCGAGTTACAACAGTTTGTTTAGTGACCGTTCAAAGTTACAGTGGCACCGAAAAATGTGACCCATGGCCATATTTCACACTTACGGTCGTTGCACCATTCCCATGTTCGTGTGATCAAAATTCGGATGTTTGGCGACTGACTCATATTTATGACGGTTGAGGCGTCCCATCATGTGATCCCTTTTCTGACCTTCTTACAAGAAAAGTCAACGGGGAAGTCAGATTCATTTAACAACCGTGTTACTAACCCTAACAATTGCAGTGATTCACTTAACCACTGTAGCAAAAAGATTGTAAAATGGGGGAAATTCACTTAAGAAATGGTTCGCTTAGCAACATAAATTTTGGGCTCAATTGTAGTCGTAAGTTGAGGAGTACCTGTACAGCATTGCCTGGCGGGCCCAAAATTAGTACCTGCTTTCCCCCCACCCCCCCCAAAAAAACAACAACAAAAAAAACTAGGCCATAAATGACCTTAAGGCAGGGGTCTTCAAACTTGACAGCTTTAAGACTTGTGGACTTCAACTCCCAGAATTCCTCCTCTGGTCATGTTAGCTCAGGAATTCTGGGAGTTGAAGTCCACAAGTCTTAAAGCTGTCAAGTTTGAAGACTCTTGCCTTAAGGAGATAAGTACCCCCTTTCCCCCAGGTTTTCTGGCCACTCCCAGCAGATACTCAATGGAGAATTTTACTTTTAAAAAACAAACAAACCTGCATTCTTTCAAATTGGACTGGAGTGTTGGCTCTTGAAAGAGAAACATGCAGAAATTCTTGTTGCTGTTTTTCTTTCCCTCTCAAAATAGCTGATTAGGCCCTTCTGGGGCTTTAGGGCTCACCTACCTGGGCTATGCTTGGCTCAGGAACTTTATTACTTGCAAGTTAAGCTGCTTGGGTTAATTAGCCTCAATGTTGCTGCTAATCCGGAGCTCTGGAAGTGGTACAGGAAAAAAGCTTAGCTAGCACATTTTCCCCTGGATCCTTCCTGTAGCAATGGCGGAAGGCCTTATTATCCCTTGAAAAGTTTCTCATCTTCACAACGTACTGCTGTGAATATCCTGCAGCTGAGGACTACTCTCTTGTTTCCTTGTAGCTGTGTTATTGTGCGCTGCTTCTTCATATGCCAGGAAAAACTTGCCGCATGTGGAATCCAGCTTCCTGTATGACTTCCTTCTTGCCTTGATCATTACAGCAAAAATCAAATAGAATTCTTGGCTGGGAATTAAAGACCCCATGGAGTTGTCAACAAGGAGCTTTTGTCAATCAGAGGCAGGCTAAGTTATTCTCTTATTACAGGAAGCTAAATGAAAAGATAGCGCATAACAATGGTTGCCTTGTATAACTTGCATGGGCTGCAGACATCCTGAAGGAGGAGCAAAATAAACATAGGGGATGATGAAATGTCATCTGTTAATTGACTATTTTTAGCATGCACCACTTTTCTCTCTAAAGGGCAGTGAGGTGGTTCACCATTTTAAATCATGGCTTAGAATCACACCGGCATTTAACAGAGGTATCTGCAAAGGTGTGGTCATAACAGTCAAGATGGAGGTCTGAGTGACTGTTGTGATGGAGATTTTGTTTGAGTGGGTGTGGGTGTGTGCATTAAAAATGGTGCAGCTTTAACCCTGTGATTACCATTTGCAACCTTCCTAGCTGGTTCCCGCAGTCACTGGGGAAGCCTGAAGGAGTTTGCAAGTTGCAATCACACGATATGTGATTCACTTAATGATCACAGTAAAATGGTTGTAAAGTCAAGTGCAGTCACATGATATCTCACTAAATGACTGCCCTATTTAACAGCTAATATTCCAGTCTCTATTGGGGTTGTGAGTGGAAGACTGTCAGTAGAATGTTGTGTGTTTATTGAGCATTATTAGCTCACTATACAACAGATAAAAGGGCAGAGGATGGCTAGACACGAGTGGGGAAATCTATGACCTTCCAAAGTTTGGTTGACGGTTATGAGCCCTCAAGACATTGTGGACTGTTAGTGATCACTTGTATCAGGGGTCCCCAACATCCAGGCCCTCAGCCACTGCCAGTGAACAATGGGCAAGTGTGTGTGGAGCTCCACTCGTGCAAGCATCAGACAAAGCTCCACTCGCACGAGTGGAGGGCACTTGTGCTCGCACACGAAGCTCCACTCACACAAATGGAGCTTCGTGTGCCAGCACAAGCGCCCTCTGCTCAGACGCCCTCCACTCGCACAAGAGGGGCTTCGGACGAGTGGAGGGGGCAGGCGTTCGCAGCTTGCACCAATTGGAGCTGTGTGCGTATGCGCCTGCCGTTCACATGCCGACTTAGATCTTTTCCAGGATATTTTATCTCCAGCCTGGCCATTTAGATCTTCCATCATTGCTGTTGCTGGCCATCCTCTTCCAGTAAAGGCCAGCACAGGTAATTCCTCAGCATACAACTACAGCTGAGCCCAACGTTTCTGTTGCTTGAGAAAATTGAGTGACTTTTGCCTCATGTTACGATGTTTCTTGCCACGGTTGATAAGCGAATCACTGCAGCTGTTAAGTTAGTAACACACCTGCTAAATGAATTTGGCTTTTCCTCATTGGCTTTGCTTGCCCAAGGGTCACAAAAAGTGAACACATGACCCCAACACTCTGTTACCGTCATAGATATGAGTTTTGGTCATGTGACCACGGGGATGCTGCAGTGGTGTGGAAGTGTGAAAAAATGGTCATAATTCCCTTTTTTCAGTGCTATGAACTGAACGGTCACTAAATGAACTGTTGTTCATTTAATATCCAAGCGCCATTCATTTTCATCCTCTGATTTAAAACATCGCCATCTGCTCCTCATCTAAGAAGGATTCCAAGGTAGATGATAATGTGTAATAACAACTAAAATCTCAGCCTGTAAGCTTCCTATCCAAAATAACAAAAAAGAAGCAATTCAGGACTGTGAAAGAGGAAAAAAAGAAACTAATGTTACATTTCCTAGTTTTAAATAAGGTTTTTTTAGAGGAATGAATTTTAAAACCCCCCAACTCTGCAGCTGCTGCTTTTCTGTGCAGTGGATGAAACCAGGTTGGTCTTCTTGAACAGGATAGTTTAGTCTTGAGAGAGAAGACTGAGAAAAAGACTGATAATTTCTCCAAATAATGAATTAAAAATAATTAGGGTGGTAGTTTGTTTGGCCTTGGGGCTTCACTTTGTTTTTCTGTCCTGCCTGGAAAGAAGGCGTGAACCTGGTAACACAGAAGTCTTGCTGGAGTGGGCAGAACTGAAAAGCCTCTTTTCCTATTTGTACAGCTTTTTGAAATAGGGCAAATGGAAAAAAATCTGTTTCTTCACTGGGAAAATCCATCTGCTTTTTTTCACATGGGTGGTTCAGGGAATATCAAGTAATCAGTGCCTTAAGCATTCAGGGCAATTTTTGCCCCTTGGCTTCCTCATCCTCCAAAACCATTTTTTAAAATGATATAATCCAGGATTCTGAAGTCTGATATGCTGTAAACCTGTGTCTTGGCCATACCATTTCAGAAGTATTATATGTAGTCCTTGACTTACAGTCATTGGTTTAGTGACTATTCAGATTTACAGTGACACTGAAAAAAGTGATTTATGACTGGTCATTGCACTTACGGCCATCACAGCTTCCTCATGGTTACGTGAACAAAATTTGGGCAGTTTGCAAGAGGATATATTTATGACATTTGCAGTGGTGTCCTAGGTTCACATGATCCATTTGCAACCTTGTCAGCTGGCTTCTGACAAGCAAAATGGGAGAAGTCAGATTCACTTAACGGCCATATGCACTTAACAACTGCAGTGATTCAGTTAACAGCCAAAGAAAGGTGGTTAAATCAGGTAAAAACATCTGCCTTGTTTAGCAATGGAAATTCTAATCCCAATTGTCATAAATCAAGGTCTACCACTATTGAGCAGAGAGGAATCACAAGTCTTGGTTTCTTTTTTTTGAAAACTGGGATTTGGGGGTGTTGGTTTAATTGTTTCCTTTGATTTTATTATGGTGTTGTGAGCCTCCCAGAGTTACAATACGTAAGATGGGTAATCATATAAGCATCTGGCATAAATAAATGTTGGATGAAAGACAGATGAGACTTCTTTTGGGAATGCCAGTTTTCTGGGTGGAGAAATGAGTTTTGTTATTCAGGGTCATAGTTGGTCTTGTCTTATTAAGGTTTATGCTGAAATGTAGGTGAAATAATTGTGATGGAATTTGATTGCTTGAATGTGACAACGGGTAGAAAGCTTCCCCGAGTAATCTGGTTCATTTACTTACAGGGATGTGGCTGTTCCAGAAAATATTGAATAGGGACATTTTTCTTATGCAAATGAATATAATTCCGATTACCATATTCATCGCAGTATCTATAGCCTGTTCAAAGACACGGGGGCTGTATTATTTGATGCAAGGGGGAGACAGCCAAGTTTCAAACTCTTTTTTTTATAGAACATTCACCTAGAAAAGCAAATCCTGTGAGGGGTCCTTGGCGCTCTCTGAGCTTGGTTGTTTTCTTGCAAACGTTTCATTACCCAAACTAGATAACATCAGTGCACTGATGATGCTACCTAATTTGGGTAATGAAACATATGCAAGAGGACAAACAAGCTCAGAGCGCATCAAAGATCCCTCAGTTCAACCCTGAGCTACAAACATTCTCCTTTATTGGTAGCAAATTCTATCCAACTTTGAAATTGCCAAACTTGCCTGAAGTGCAAAATTTTTGGAGGCAAATTTCTACTCCATAAAATTTTCCAGCCCACATCTCTGTTTTATTGAGAAGAAAATCCCATTATCTTTAATAGAGGCTGTTTATAAGCAGACAACGTGGTGTGCTTAATGTCTCATTGCTCACATAACTACTCTGGAAATATTCCGACTTCAGAACAGCAGCTTGGTACATAACTGCTCTGATCGGAATAGTGTTGGAACATTCCAGCAACGTTGGAACAGTGAATTTCAAATTTGAATCAGCTATTTTGAATTTGAAATAATTGAGAGTTGAAACATTTTGAACATCCAGTTGCGCACATGCATAAAGCCTCACAGGAAAGTTTGATTGCAGATTTGGAAGTTTCCTGTAAGAAGGAAGCCATGTTTTCTGGCAGCATTCATCCCAGAGCTCCTACCTAGGTTAGGAATGGGATTGTAAAAACAGCCTGTTTCTGTGTTCACCTCCTCACCATGTTCTTCTTTTTTTTTTCAGGGCTGGCTTTGAAGAAGGCAGTTCTAACAGAGGTAAACATTTGCATTTATTGGCCTGTTGTGTTTTCGGTTTTGACATGTTCCAGGTGCATTCTTAGCTGCTTTCAGAAATACAGTTTTATATACTCCTTATATTCCATGAGAAACAGATCTAGTAAATAAAATAAAAGTTAATAGAAATAGGCTATTTCTCTGAATATACAGATAACAACCATTTCTGTAAATATCCATATTTCTCTGGATCTATAGGTTCCATAGATTGTCAGAGCAGTGCAGTTATATGCCCATGGGAAGGCTTTATTTTTTTAAATAAAGCAAGTGATTTCCTGTAGAGCACATTAATCACAGTATTTAGAAAAGATGCTAAAGATTTTGAGCACCAGGTTCTCCGAGGTTCTTTAGGCAAGTGACTTCCTCCACAGGAGTGTTCTTGAATGAATGAATGAATTAATTAATATATATGTATGCTGACTCTATAAACCACTTAGTGCTGTAAAGCACTATGAAGTGGTATCTAAGTTTAAATGCTATTGATATATGATATAATACAGGTAGTCCTTGATTTTCAACAGCTCATTTAGTCACCGTTCAAAGTTGCAACATCACTGACAAAAGGGACTTATGGCTGTTTTCCCCACCTATGACCGTTGCAGCATCCCCATGGTCATGTGATTTAGATTCGGATGCTTGACAACTGACTCACATTTATGACGGTTGCAGTGTCATGGAGTCGTGCTCCCCTTTTGCCACCTTCTGACAAGCAAAGTCAATGGGGAAACCAGATTCACTTAACGACTGTGTTACTCGTTTAACAACTGCAGTGATTCACTTAACAAATGTTGCAAGAAAAGTTGTAAAATGGGGCAAAACTCAATTAACACATTTTCTTATTTAACGACATAAATTTTGGGCTCACTTGTGGTTGTAAGTTAAGGATTACCTGTATTATATTCTACCATTTTATCACCCAGCTAGTTTCCACGACTAAGGCAGGACTAGAAATCGCTAGAAGTCTCATGGCGATTGGCCTAAAGTCACTAGCTGACTTTCACAATTAAAGCGAGACTAGAATTCATTGTCTCCTCCTTTGTAGCAAAGGGCTGCAAAGTACCACTAGACCAAACTGGCTCGGAAGCAGCCCTTCCTTTGACTCCCATAACCACAAGCTCACTCCCTTGTCCCAGTCTTGACCCACATCACTGCCCCAAAGGAGAGGGGAGGCATTTGTGCTTTTTTAAAGAGCCAGGCTTACTGACAACAACTACAAGGGGACAAGGAGTTCAGATCACATTTAAGTCTTCTGTAAAGACACTTGGGTGCCCCATTGTAATTCCTGCAGCATTTTACACGGGATGTTACCTGAGATGTTCCAGCTCGAAGGACAGCTCATTTTACCTGATGAAAATTCAACCTATGTGATCAGTACCTAAGGTCATGATAAGGAACAGATAAAAATGAGAAACAAAACCTATTTCAGCAAAATTTGCTTTAGTTCACCTGACCCACTTAGCATGCTGAACCTGGGTTCACCCAGGGTACCGAGCAAACACAGGAATAGTTCTGGGTGGAGATGATGACGATTTTGTGCAAACCACCTCATTTTAACTAAATGAGCAAAGCATAATTACAACAACCATGGCTTAAAGGCATGACTCATCATTCCAGTTGAGAAATTTAACACAAATTTAACACAGGATTACTGAAGGAACCGGAAAGGGTGGAAAAGTGTGTTTGTGTGCAAGTGAATTATTCACAAATGCAGTTCAGCCCACGAGTGTCTTTGCTGTACACCTTCCATCTGGGATGCCTTGTTTTTCATACTTACCCTGTGATGTCACCTCTGTGTATTTTAAAATTATTTGTAACCTTGACATCAGATACAAAAGGGTGTGAGGCTAAATACCCTTCTTTCATTACTCCACTTTTGTGAGGAAAGGAAAATAGGGGCCAGCATCTGATCCAACCTTACAGAATAGCTTTTTCTTGGAATTAAGACTCCCACCTTAACTTCCAGAAACTGCTTAAGATGGAAAACTTCATTTTAATTATGCTACCGTGTTCCATCTTGTGTTTTAGTTTTCCCATTGTGACAATTGGCTAACCATCCAACAAACTTTAGGCCAGGTGTTTTGCAATAATTGCATTGTAAGCTAAGTACCTAGGAACAACAACAGTGACAACATTTTGTTTTATTTCAGTTTTAATAATGCTCACCCTGTTTTACTTGGCTGCATGTTTTAATCGGGTTGCAGTGGGTTGACTTGACTTGGTGATACAGGTAATCCTCGGCTTTGCAACAGTTCATTTAGTGACAGTTCAACAGTCACTGAAAAAAAGTGACATGGCCATTTTTCACCCTTACGACCATTGCAGCATCTCCATAGTCACGTGATCAAAATTCAGGCAATTGGCAACCGACTCAACATTTACGATGACGTCGGCAGTGCCTCGGGATTACGGGATCACTCTTTGTGACTTTCGGACAAGCAAAGTCAATACGTAAACCAAATTCACTTAACAACTGAAGAGCTGTGGTGGTGCAGTGGTTGGAATGCAGTATTGCAGGCTAATTCTGCCGACCGTCAGCAGTTCAAGCCTGACCGGTCTAAGTTCGACCTAACCTTCCATCCTTCCAAGGTCGGTAAAATGAGGACCCAGATTGTTGGGGGCCAGATGCTGACTCTGTAAACCGCTTAGAGAGGGCTGTAAAGCACTGTGAAGTGGTATATAAGTCTTAAGTGCTATTGCTATTGCTAGTGCTGTGTCAGGAAAAGTCATAAAATGGGGCAAACTCACTTAAGGAGTGTTTCACTTAGCAACATAAATCTTGGACTCCACTGTGGTCATAAGTCGAGGACTATCTGTACACACATAGAATGATAAATGATAAGGAATAAGTAAGTAAAGGATGAAGAGTTTGCAGGGATGGCTTTGCCTTCAGCTATCTGCCTGCATGCAAAGAGCAGAAGGACATGTCCGGAGTCAGATTTGCTCCATTATACAAAGGGATTTTCGTAAGCAGGGCTGCCTGCTACGCTGGCTGAGTTCCTAACTGCCTGGAGTCGAGAGAGAAATGCGTATGCTGTCTCTTTTCACTTCAGTGCATAAGCAGTTCTATTATTTGCTGGATTTATCATTGTTCCAGGCTTGTCATCAGCAATAAGCTTTGACAACTAACGGAGCTATTTGCTGAGAACTGGACTTGGGAAAGAGTCGGGTGCCCTAGAATAGAGCTGCGTAAAAATAACAGGGCTATGAGCAACTCTTACAAACAGGTAACAGGTGATAAATAGTGAATGGTGCCCTGGAAAGTTTGTCTTTCCATCCCGGTATGACAAAAGGGGAAAGCTTGTAGAAGATTTCCTCAGATGAAGACCAGAGACTAGAGAGCTGGAATCTGTCACATTAGTGTCCCCAGACTAGGGAAATGTTTGATTTTTATAACAAGACGTCTTCGAAGCATTATCTTAACTTTTAAAAAGAAAACTTAAGTCTTTTGTGTTAGGTCCAGCCTCTTTTCTCTACGGCTTACAGTAGCTTTGCATCGTAATTTATTCTTAAACAGACAGAGATCTTTTTCCTGCTACAACTAGTGCTTGCTTAACAAATTCAAATTCAGGACAGAGCTGGAAGGGCTCTTGGAGGTCTTCTATTCCAGCCCCCTGCCTAAGAGACTCTACACTATTTCAGACAAGTGACTGTCCAGTCTCTTCTTAAAAACCTCCAGTGACGAAGGACACACAACTTCTGGGACTTGTGAACTCCCAATGAACAACCATTCATTGGTTTGACAACTGTGCATGGTGATACTGCTGAATGAATGGTGGTTATCACCCGTCCTCCATGTAACAACGGTTGCAGTACCTCTGGTCACATAGTCAACCTTTTGGGTGCTTGGCAGCCCACCCATATTTACGACTGCCGTATGCACTTCACACGCCCCCGCCCATTTATCTCCCCCTCCTCTCTGCCCCTTTGGCTGCCCTGCACTCCCTGCCTTACAGAGGCCTTGCAAAGGGCCGGGGGGGGGGGGGGGGGGGGATTTGGGGAACGGGGGGGGGGGGGGGCAGCAGGGGTAGGTAGTGGTGGCAGCATGCAGGCCAACCCAAAAGGAAGAGGTGGGGGGAGGTGGGTGGGACTTGAAGAGTTTGGGGTTAAGTAACCAAAGGGATGCCTGGAGCTTGTGCAAGGCTGTTTCATTCCTTAATTTCCCAGCCATCCCCAAAAAGGAAACCTTGGTCCCGGCAACTTCTGGAACAGGGCACAATAGATACGGTCTTTGGGACAAGTTATGTCCTCTTCACTTAGCAGCTCATAGGAACCCAGTCATTGTGATTTTGAAGCCACAATTTAAGGCTAAGAGTTTGTAGAGTTGGATTAAATATGACTTGATTTAGTTTAATATGAACCCAGCCACAGACCCATTGTTTTTAATTGCTCTGCCGTGTGAGATCAACCAGATCGTTGGCTTAGGGTTGGCTGAAGAATTCTGGGAGTTGGAAGTCCACAAGGGTTAAAGTTGCCAAGTTTGGGGACCCCTGCTGTAGTCTATTTCAGTAAAGTTGGGACTTTTTTCTAAAGTCATTTTCTTAATCTGTTCTGCCTCATAAGGCTGGCGTCAGTCTTGCTCTCTATGCTACTGAAGGCAAAGCCTTCTGCCTGATGAACCCCTAGACCACGTTGCCCCTGTCTCTTTAGCAGATAATTATAACAAGAAGTACTTCACCGTTATTTAGGAAGCAGCAGCACTCCTATGGAAAGTGCTGAAGCTGCCTTTTCTAGCCAAGCCATTTCTTATTTCCCCGCTTGGGAGTGTGGCAGCTTTATTAAATGATTGATTAAATGGCTTTTAGAGATTGCCAGCTGCTTTAAGACTATTATAAGACCAGGCTGCTGGATGCAGAGTTTGGAAATACCATGAAATCAAACTGAACAGAAGCATCCAGCGTTTTCCTGTTGCAGTAGGTCACCATGGAGCTTAGGCTTGGAACCTCAGTCTTCCCTCTGTCCTTTGACCTGTCCTAGGAACGTGGTTTGTTAAATCTTGCCCGTCATGGAGAAGGAGAACCAGCATATCTCAAAGATGCTTTTTCAAGAGGCAACGGGACTTTCTCATTTTCCTTTGAAGACATTTCGCTTCTCATCCAAGAAGCTTCTTCAGCTCTGACTGGATGGTGGGGAACAGAAGGATTTATATTTCTTGCAAACAACAGCTGTCTGCAAGGAATATAAATCCTTCCGTTCATCACTATCCAGTCAGAGCTGAAGAAGCTTCTTGGATGAGAAGTGAAATGTCTTCCAAGGAAAACCAAACAAGGTCCAGTTGCCTTTTGAAAAAAAGCACTTTTGGGATAAGCACTTTTGGGATAAGCATGACCGAGAATGACCGAGCATGACCGAGAATCTCCATCGAGAACCAGGATAAGTTTTCCATTCTAAATAAATGAAGCTGATCAAGAGATTTTAGCGTAGGCAGAAGAAAAACAGTTCCTCACATAGCACAAATCAGCTTGTGGGATTTGTAACTGCAAGATGATGTGGTGGCCACTAATTTAGATGGCGTAAAGGATGGGTCTACCAAAAGTTTTTAACCTTAAAGGCTCCATGTTTTCTTCATGCTGTGGCAGTGCAGAAGAACTGTGGTGGCCGAAGGCTTGGTCTTTGACTCCTGTTTGTATGCACTGAAAGGGATCAGCTTGGCTCCTGTGAGAAATGAGATCTTAGAACTAAGAGGAAACTTGGCCTAGTCTAACAGAGCTTTTCAATATTCCTTCTGTACCAACAATTAATATTCTGCGCTTTTTCTCTGCTTGCTTTGATCTCCTTCCTTCTCCAGCCACCATCGCTGACAGGGCAGCCGGGAGCCAGCCAGGGGAAAAAGATAGGCCACCGAGGAGTTGACGCATCAGGGGAAACGACGTACAAGAAGGTCTGATCTCCTGGAGGGTGGATGTTCTGATGGGGAAATAAAAAGGAAAGGATTGGAACTGACTCAGGCCCCTCCACGCTCCGTTTTATCCCAAAATTAAGTATCCCTGCTTCTGGGGAGTCTTGGTATAAGATGGAGGAGGGCGGTGTGACCAAGCCCAAGGCTCTTTACCTGAGCCTTTAAAATCCCCTCTGACTACAGTTGGAGGCAGGAGACATGAAGGAAAAGCCTTATAATAGAACTAAAACCTGGGTCTCCCTTTTTCTAGTCCAACAACTTCACCTCAACACCATACTGGCTATTACAAAATGTTGCTCCTAACCAGTGAAGAGTTGCTGATCTGTATGTTAATTTGTCCCAAAGGTGCTTTTTCCAAAAGGCAACTGGACTTCCTTGGTTTTGTTTTTTCTTTGAAAACCTTTTGCTTCTCAAATCAATCAGAATAGATCTGGAAGAGACCTTGGAAGGTCTTCTAGTCCAACCTCCTGCTCAAGCAGGAGACCCTATACCATTTCAGACAAGCAGCTGTCCAGTCTCTTCTTAAAGACCTCCCTGACGAAGCACTCACAATTTCTGAAGACAAGCTGCTTCACTGGTTAATTGGCCTCGCTGTTTGAAAGTTTCTCATTTCCAGATTGCTTCTCTCCTTGATCAGTTTCCATCCATTGCTGCTTGTCCTGCCTTCTGGTGCTTTGGAAAATAAGTTGACCCCTTTTTCTTTGTAGTCTAGAGAAAAGAAGGACCCCCCGCTCCAGGCCTTCTTTTCTCTAGACTAGCCAAACTCAATTCCTGCAGCTGTTCTTCATATGTTTTTGTCTCCAGGCTCTTAATCATCTTAGTTGCTCTTCTCTGCACTTTTTCCAAAGCTTCAATGTCTTTTTTGTAATATGGTGACGAAAACTGGATGCAGTATTCCAGGTGTGGTCTTACTAAGGTATTGTAGAGCAGTACTAATAGTTCATGTGATTTTGATTCTATGCCACTGTTTATGCAACCAGGGATAGCGTTAGCTTTCTTGGCTACTGCCACACATTGCTGGCTCATACCTAAGCGATCGTCCACTTGGACTCCAAGGCCCCTCTCAGAGTTACTGTTTTTGAGGCAAATTTCACCTAATCTCTGCTTGTACCTTTGGTTGTTTTTTGCCCGTGCTTTTCTTCACGTTAAATTTCATTTTGTTGGATGTGGCCCATTGGTCAGTCTGTCAAGATCCATTTGGATCCTGAGCTTGGCTTCTGGGGTGTTGGCTATTCCGGCTAGCTTAGTGTCATCGGCAAATTTGATGAGTTGCCCTTCTGTTTTCTCAAGTCATTTATGAAGATATTGAAGAGTACTTCTCATCCAAGAAGCTTTTTCAGTTAGAACTAAATAAGTACTTGGATAAGAACATTTTCAAAGGAAAAACCAAGAAAGTCCAATTGCATTTTGTAAAAAGCACCATTGAGACAACCGTGACCTGAATGAATGAGAATCTCTATTGATATCTAAGTTAAGACTTACTCAACTCAACCTATTCTTTGTTGGCTACTACAGACCACATCAACCACGCTGAAGGGGGCAATCCAGCTGGGGATTGGCTACACTGTGGGAAACCTGAGCTCTAAACCTGAGAGGGATGTTTTGATGCAAGATTTCTACGTAGTGGAGAGCATTTTCTTTCCCAGGTAATGTCCTGCTATGGGAAGGGAGACTGGGCTACGTGAAGAGGGAACTGAAGTTGGCCAAGAGAAAGTTCATTTTATTTATTTATCAATTAAATTTATATGCCATCCACCTCCCCATCAAACTGGCTGGCTGAGGAATTCTGGGAGTTGAAATCCACATGTCTTAAAAGTTGCCAACCTTAAGAGACCAGTGGTGGGATTCATATATTTTTTTACTACCGGTTCTGTGGGTGTGGCTTGGGCGTGGCATGGTATGGCTTGGTGGGCAGGGTTTGGTGGGTGTGGCAGGGGAAGGATACTGCAAAATCCCATTCCCTCCCCGCCCCACTAACCTGCTTTCCAGCTCCGTTCTCCTGTGCAAGGCAACAAAAGAAGACCCAGCCAATCAGCTGGGACTCGGGAGGCAGAGAATAGATGGGAGAGGGGCCAGTCAGAGGTGGGATTCTCAACTACTCAAAATTTCCGCTACCGGTTCTCCAGAACTGGTCAGAACCTGCTGAATACCACCTCTGTTGGAGACCCCTGCACTAACTACCTCCAACATGGAGCACTTCCATTGGGACCCCAGCCCAATTGGCAGAACCAGGTTTTAAGGCCCTTCCAGAAGGTTCAGTGAGTGGGAGCGGATCTCACCTCAGGGGTCATGATGTTCTAAAGCATTGCTGGCTGAGGAATTCTGGGAGTTGAAGTCCACAAGTCTTAAAGTTGCCAAGGTTGGACACCCCTGTTCTAAAGGGTAGGAGTCGAAAAGGCTCTTTGTCTGGACCCCACCAGCCAGAATTCCTTGACCCATGGAGTCAAAAGCATTCTCCTTTTATCGGGGCAGGCCAATAATGGGGTTTTTTTCCTTAGGTAAGCTCGAGTTACACCCCCACCTCAAATAGCCAAAACAGAAGGCCTTTATCTTATCAGGGGTAAAAGTGATACATTTCATTATTAATTGTAGGAAAAGTGGAAATGTGTGTCTTGTTCAGTGCAAACATCTGTTTCTGTCTTTCCAAAATTTAGTGAAGGCAGTAATCTCACTCCAGCGCACCACTATCCCGACTTCAGATTCAAAACATACGCGCCCGTCGCTTTCCGCTATTTTCGAGAACTTTTCGGCATTCGTCCAGATGATTATTTGGTAAGATCTGTCTGCTCATTTTTCTCATCCTTTGGAAATAAAAAAGCACAGGAAGTCCTCGACTTGCGACCACAATTGAGCCCAAAATTTCTAATGCTAAGCAAGGCAGTTGTTAAGTGAGTTGCACCCCATTTTAGACATTTTGTTTCGCCACAGTTAAGTGAATCACTGGCGTGGTTAAGTGAATCGTGGGGTCGTTAAGCAAATCTGGCTTCCCCCATTGCCTTTGCCTATCAGAAACCAGTTGGGAAGTTTATCAATCAATAAATACACGATCCCAGGATAGTGTAACTGTCATAAATACATGTCCAGTTGCCCAGCACCCAAATTTTGATCGTGTGAACTGTGGGGATGCTGAAACAGCTGTAATTGTGAAAATCTGTCCCAGGTCACTTTTTTTCAATGCAGTTGTAACATTGAACAGTCACTAAACAAATGGTTGTAAGTTGAGGGCTACCTGAATTGGGGTCAGGATGTATGGCCCAGTGACCTATGGCAGAGTTCCCCAACCTTTCCAGGTTGGGAGGGGAGAGGGGATGATTTTGTGGGAAAGGCAGGTGCATGAGCTTGCGAAGTTCACGGCGACGCTTGTGCGAGTGGGGCCACAAGCACCTTCAACGGTGCTTGCGTTGTGGGGCCGCAGATACCTGTGGTGCTGCTCACACGAGTGGGGCCATGTGCAGGCCAGCCACTCTCACTGCCCGGTGTTGATTAGGCCACCGTCCGGTAGTGAGCCCCATGGCCCACAGGTTGGGGACCCCTTACCTATAGAACGCATGGGTCAGGGTCTTCAGTTGGGATGGGCACCTGGGGAGAAGCCTACTGACATGGTTTCCCACCTGCTATTAAATTCTTCTTGCCTTCTCAGTATTCCTTGTGCAACGAGCCGCTGATCGAGCTCTCCAATCCTGGGGCCAGCGGCTCCCTCTTCTACGTCACCAGCGACGATGAATTCATCATCAAGACTGTGATGCACAAAGAGGCAGAATTCCTCCAGAAACTTCTTCCGGGTTATTATATGGTGTGTATCCGACCCTGTTCCTCGTTGGCTTTTAAGAGTTTGGAAAATGGATCTACATGAAAAGGAAGAACGGGCAGAGCCCATCGTGTGTAGAATGGCTGTTTTCCCCATTAGGCCCAGTTGATGTAGATGAAACCGGTTTTCCAGAATTTAATCCCAAACCAGAAAAAGCTCAGAAGAAGAAAACATCCAGAAAACCCCTAGATCATTCCAGGAATAGAAGTATGAGTTGGCCTGGCCTAGAATGTGAATTGAATGTTCTAGGATGTTCTTGTCTTAGAGTTGTATGAATAGACAGCAAACGCATGCATTGTCAGTAACCAAATTTAGTGTATGCTGACTTGAAACCCAGCAATGTACTACAACTATGAGGTGCTCATCCTAAAAACAGGACTTTCAGCCTGACCAGAGTCAGTTGATAATGAGATGGGTGGCATATAAATTTAATTAATAAATAGGGGTCCCAAAGCTGCTATTTCAAGAGGCAAGTGGATTGTCTGGATTTTCTTTGAAGACGTTTCGCTTCTCATCCAAGAAGCTTCTTCAACTCTGAAGAAGCTTCTTGGATCAGAAGCGAAACGTCTTCAAAGAAACACCAGAAAGTCCAGTTGCCTCTTGAAAAAGTACTTTGGGGACAACCATGACCTGGATGACTGAGAATGTCTATAGACAAATAAATAGAAGCCAGTTTGACCTAGTAATTTAGGTGCTAGATTACAAACTAGGAGACTGTGAGTTCTAGTCCCGGTTTAGGCATGAAAGCCAGTTGGGTGACTTCGGGCCAATCAGTCTTTCTCAGCCCAACCCACCTCACAGGGTTATTGTGGGGAAAATAGGAGGAGGAAGAAATATTAGGTATGTTTGCTGCCTTGAGTTATTTATTAAGAATAATAAAAGTAGGATAAATACCTAATAAAAAGGGAACCTCAGAAGACCTATAGCCAGGGGGGAGGAAAATGTTGAAAGATGCGGTTTGTTTTGCGTGAGGAGCCCTAGATCCCTCCGTTGCAAAGCAGGACGGTCGAATGTATAAAGAATCAGATCTTATGCCCATCATATTCTATCGACCTTTTAAAATCTCCTCAGAACCTGAACCAGAATCCACGGACGTTGCTGCCCAAGTTCTACGGTCTCTACTGCGTCCAGTCTGGGGGCAAAAACATCCGTGTGGTGGTGATGAATAACATCCTGCCCCGGGTGGTGAAGATGCACCTGAAATACGACCTCAAAGGCTCCACCTACAAACGCCGGGCGTCTAAGAAAGAGAAGGACAAGTCGAGCCCCACCTACAAAGATTTGGACTTCATGCAGGATATGCCCGAGGGCATCATGCTGGACGCAGATACATTCAACGCTCTGGTGAAGACACTGCAGAGGGACTGTTTGGTAAGTCCAAAGAGGGGACCGATCAGTCTGAGCTCGGAGTAATCTACTGTTAACAACCCAGCAGGGAGGAGAGAGAAATACAGGCAGTCCTTGACTTACAGCAGTTCATTTAGTGACTGTCTGACTGTTACAGTGGCACTAGAAAAAGCAACTTATCACTGTTTTTCACATCTTCTGCAGCATCCCCATGGTCACCTGATCAAAATTCAGGGGCTTGGCAACTAGTTTATATTTATAATGACAGTTGCAGTGTCCCGGGGTGATGGGATCCCCTTTTGTGATCTTCTGACAAGCAAAGTCAATGGGGGAAATCAGGTTCACTTAACCACCTCGTGACTAACTTGATAACTGCAGTGATTCACTTTACAGCTGTGGCAAGAAAGGTCGTAAAATGGAGCAAAACAGTTGCAACATCTACAGGGGTCATATGATCAAAATTTGTGCAATTAGTGTGTTGTGTATGTCATATAATATGTGGGTATATGCATAGTTTTTATCTAATCTATTTTATCTAATCTATCTATGTATCTATCTAATCTATCTATGTCTGTCTGTCTGCCTGCCTGCCTATCTATCTATCTATCATCTATCATCTATCTATCTATCTATCATCTATCTATCATCTATCTATCATCTATTTATCTATCAATCTATCATCTATCATCTATCTATCTATCATCTTATCTATCTATCTATCATCTATCTATCTATCATCTATCTATCATCTATTTATCAATCTATCATCTATCTATCTATCTATCTATCTATCTATCTATCTATCTATCTATCATCTATCTATCTATCATCTATCTATCATCTATTTATCAATCTATCATCTATCTATCTATCTATCTATCTATCTATCTATCTATCTATCTATCATCTATCTATCTATCATCTATCTATCATCTATTTATCAATCTATCTATCTATCTATCTATCTATCTATCTATCTACCTATCTATCTATCTATCTTCTATCTATCTATCTATCTATCTATCTATCATCTATCTATCTATCATCTATCTATCATCTATTTATCAATCTATCTATCTATCTATCTATCTATCTATCTATCTATCTATCTACCTATCTATCTATCTATCTTCTATCTATCTATCTATCTATCATCTATCTATCAATCTATCATCTATCTATCTATCTATCATCTATCTATCTAATCTATCTATCTATCTAATCTAATCTAATCTAATCTAATCTAATCTAATCTAATCTAATCTAATCTATCTATATCTATCTGCCTGCCTGTCTGTCTATCTATCCCCCCTGGCTTTTACTGTACTTTCTCCCTTTTCTTCTATAACCTTCAGGTGCTGGAGAGTTTCAAAATCATGGATTACAGCCTGCTCCTTGGGGTGCACAACATAGACCAGCTGGAACGGGAACGACAGGTTGACGGTGCCCAAAGCCTGTCTGATGAAAAACGCCCCGTGGGACAGAAGGCTCTGTATTCCACCGCCATGGAGTCGATCCAGGGCGGGGCTGCTCGAGGGGAACCCATTGACACGGATGACACGTAAGGCACATAGGCAGTTTTGAGTTCAGGTGGTCCTCAAAAACTGTTCATTTATAGTGGACCATTCGAAGTTAGGACGACTTACAGTTGTTTTTTACCCTTACTGCCATTTCAGCATTCCCCCCTGGTCACATGATTTACACTCAGACAGCAATAGCACTTCGACTTATATACCGCTTTATAGTGCTTTAACAGCCCTCTCTAAGCAGTTTACAGAGTCAGCCTATTGCCCCCAACAATCTGGGTCCTCATTTTGCCCACCTCGGAAGGATGGAAGGCCGAGTCAACATTGAGCCTGGTGAGAATCGAACTGCCAAATTACAGGCAGATGGCTGCAGCAGAAGTAGATTGCAGTACTGCACTCTAACCACTGCGCCAGCAAGGCTCTCTTGATAACGACTCATGTTTATGACAGCTGCAGTGTCCTGGAGTGATGTGATCCTCTTTTGCGATCCACTGACCAGCAAAACCAATGAGGAAACCAGATTCACTTAACTGTTTTTGCTACAACTGCAGTGATTCACTTAACAAATGTGGCAAGAAAAGTCGTAAAATGGGGCAAAACTCACTTAACAAATTTCTCACTTAGCAGCAGAAATGTTGGGCTCAATTGTGGTCATAAGTCGAGGATTACCTGTACAGGAAGTCCTTGATTTACAATAGTTCATTTAGTGACCATTCGAAGTTCTAACTGCACTGTGAAAAAGTGACTTATGACCATTATTTCACATTTAACGACTGTTGCAAGGATCAAAAGCCAGATTCACTTAACAATCATGTCACTAACTTAATAACCTCACTAATTCATTTAACAACAGTGGCAAGGACAGTCGTAAAATGGGGTAAAGCTCCCTTAACAACTGTCTTGCTTAGCTACGGAAAGTTTGAGCTCAGTTGTGATCGTGAATCAATGACCACCTATATTGCTGACCCTTTGAAACTGATGTCCAGGGAAGGTTTTAGCATGCTGGCTCAGGGTCTGCAATTCTAGGAATGATGTGGCTGTGTTACCCAAGAGTTAATGATGTGGTGCTCCCGGCCCATGGACTGTATGCGTTATGCACTGGCCACACCCACACCCGGTTTAGCGAAGGGGAGAAAATCCCAATACGTCACGTGATGCTGCCGTGACGATGCAAGTTTGACACCTCTGATCCGGAGTGTTTTGGAAAAAGGAAAAGTGTATATCCAAGGAGGTTGGGCCTCCACAGGGTATGGTCAAAAATGACAGGATGATGACCACAATCCTGCAATTGAAGCTCCACTTGTTTTTTTAATGTTTTATATGTGGTATATAAAAAAAATAGAGCTTTTACCACACCATTCCCATCCACCCTTGTGACTCTCTATACCCTGTGGATACCCCCAAAGTTAAGAATGTGGATCACTGCTAATGTCCTTATTGTCAACTATAAAACGTGTATACAAAATGTATTGGAGTAACTGCCAGAATCCTGACACTTTTTGCCTCAGACTGAAAAGATGGTTCCTTGGATTGGTAAAGGCTTTATATATGTATCTTTAGTCGGTCTTGACTCCTGGCCGGATAAGCCCCTCCAGTTTTCTTGGCATCGTTTTCGGAAGCAGTTTGCCATTGTTACCTTCTCCCTAGGGTGGAAAGCAAGACACTGGCCCAAAGCCTGCCAGTTGACTTGGTGCCTAAGATTGGAACTAGAACTCAGGGTCACCCAGTTTCTAGCCCGGTGCTTTTAACCAACTATGTCAAATTGATTCTTCTGCCAGTATCTTATTCTGCTTGTTTTCTGCACTTCTGGGACCAATTGGGCCTTCCAGATGGGCTAGATCAGGGGGCGTCAAACTGGATTTCTTCGAGGGATGGATCAGCATTGTAGATCTCCACGAGCCGGCAGGCGGAGGGAGGGTGGACACGGGGCGAATGCTTCCTGAAGTACCCTGTCGGCCAAAACGGTGCTCGGGGGGGGGGGCTCACACGGTCTTCCCCCCTCGGCCCATTTTTCAGCCTGGACGTCCTCCTGCCATCCACAATGGGGCGGGGGGAGGCTCACATATGGGCCCCCCTGCATTCCATTTTGGCTGCCAGAGGCACCGCAGGCTGGTCCTTTGCTATTTCCAGGTCAGCCCCGCAGGCCAGATTTAAGCACTCCGCGGACCGGATCCGGCCTGTGGCCCTTGAGTTTGACACCCCTGAGCTAGGTGTTTCTCGTAAAAAACGCTAATTCCCCGGAAACGGAGGAATGTGTGAATGATAACAGTGATGGAGGGCTAATGTGTATTTATAATCTCTTTATGCTTTTGCCAGCTCCTAGGGGGAGGATGGGAGAAATCTTCAGCCATGCTCACAAAGCCTGGCATCTAAATCTCTTTTTTTGGAAGGGGGTGGGAATGATTGTTTTCATGTGCCCTTCCTTGACTTCCCTCTTCTCCCTCTTTGGCGCTTTTTCGGGGTGCCTGGAGAGAGAGAGTGGGGGGATTGTCTCGCATCTCAAACGCTAAAGAGAGTTCAGAACACGAGGCATATTGGAGAATGCAATTTGGAGCAGCTGAAGCCCCTGGAAAATTGCCAGCTCCCATTGCCCTAAATGAGAGGCCATTGTGTTGAACGATCATCACCAGCATTTAATTCTTCTCAGTGATTCAGCCAAATCTTTGCAGCGACAGATTTAGGTGTCGCTCAAATCCCCAGTCACAGCTAAATCTGTCCCTGCAAAGAATTAGCCTAACATATTACACCCTTGGTAAAGGAGCGCGAGTCCAAATCAGGGTGCATAGTGTGATCTTCCTCCCCAGGGCAATGGCTGGAGATGATGGGAATTGTAACACCCTAGATAGTCCTCAATTTATGACCACCATGGGGACATGAATTTCAGTTGCTAACTAATGCGGCCATTAAGTGAGTGGTGCCCAATATTACACCTCTTTTGCTGCAGTCGTTAAGCAAATCACTCTAGTCATTAAGCAAACCATTTGTTATGTATTTATTTATTTTATTTTATGTTTCATATTTTTAAACTCTCCATCCCCCTCAGGCAGGGGCTGTAGGTGGTCCAAAAGTCCTGACGATATGACCACAGTTGAGCCCAAAATTTATGTTGCTAAATTTGATAAATTTGTTAAGTGAATTTTGCCCTTTTTACAACTTTTCTTGCCACATTTGTTAAGCGAGTCACTACAGTTGTTCAATTAGTTGCGCTGTTGTTAATTGAATCTGGTTTCTCCAACGACTTGGCTTGTCAGAAGGTTGCAAAAGGGGATCATGAAAACTGCAAACATCGTAAATATGAGCCAGTTCCCAAAAGCACCTGAATTTTGATCATGTGACCGTGGGGATGCTGCAGTGGTCAGAACTGTGAAAAATGGTCATACGTCACTTTTTTTCCAGCGCTGTTGTAACTTTGAATGGTCATTACCTGAATTGTTGTAAGTTGAGGACTACCTGCGTACAATAAAATACTCAAATAAAAATACAGCATATAAAAGTTAAACATGCAAAAGAGGCAAGGATGCTTTAACACTGTTAAAATTAATTGAAAGGAGGACGGAGGTCTTTCTGGGCCTCAGCCAGCCCTATGGCTGAATGTTCCTCTAGGCCCAGGATGGTGAACCCAGGCCATACATGCCAGAAGCAGCATGCAGAACCATCTCTCCGGGCACACCAGCCATTGCCTGTTTTGCTCCTCCGGGTTCTGGCGCACATATGCATGCCGGCCAGGTGTTCTCCATGCACGCAGGAATGCCAGAATCCAGAAGAGCAGCTCCCTGGAGTGCTTGCGTGCACCAGCCAGCTGGTCTCTGCAGGCGCATGCATGTTAGAAACCGGAAGACACACCTGGAAGCTAAGCTTCCGATTTCTGGTGCTCCCGTGCACAAGTATTGGGGAGCTGCTCTTCCAGTTTCCAGCACATGCACACACACTCGCATTTCAGCACTTTTACCAATAACTCAAGGTGGCAAACATAGCCAACACACATTTTCTTCACAACAGCAGCCCTGTGAGGTCCATTGAGCCGAGAGTGACTGGCCCACGGGTGACTGGTCCAAGGTCAGCCGGCTTTCATGCCTTAGGCAGGCCTAGAACTCACCATCTCCTGGCGATTGGCTGAAAATCACCCAGCCGGCTTTCATAGCTGAGGCTGGGCTAGAACACGTGTCTCCTGCTTTCTAGTCTTGACCACTGGACAAAGTGGCTCTTACTTTAACTAAGCAAGTAGGTACTAACTTTCTCTCCTTTGTGCTTTCAGAATGGGGGGTATTCCAGCAGTGAATGGCAAAGGAGAGCACCTGCTACTGCATGTTGGGATCATTGATATCCTCCAGTCCTACAGGTAGGCAATATCTTTGTTCCGCTTTGAGAGCTCAGAACATTTCTTTCTTTCTTTCATTCATTCATTCATTCATTTTGTATGCGACCCATTTCGCTGACCAGAGCATCTCTTCTCTGAAGTCTCCTGAGATGTATAACCTTCTGTGTTTCTGGCCATTTATTTTATAAACATTTGAAATATAATGACAACATTAGAGGTGGTCCTTGACTTACAATGTTTCATTTAGTGACAGTTCAAAGTTTCCATCAATGACATCCTGTCCTCACCCTTAACCACTGTTGTAGCATGTCCATGGTCACATGATCAAAATTTGGGTACTTTGTAACTGGCATGTCCTTAAGATGGTGGCAGTGTCCTGGGGTCATTTGATCACCCTTTGCAACCGTCCTAACTGACGTATGATTCACACAGGCTTTCTGCAATGAGTTTTAATGCTAAAAAGTAGGTGTTAAAATACAGAATCTGAAGAAACCCTTCAGCCTCCATTTATGACGGGTTGCCCTTGACTTGCAACCTTTCATTTAGTGACCAAAGTTACAATGATACTGAAAAGAGTGTCTTATGACCGTTTTTCATTCTTACAACCATTGCAGCAACCATCCCATGGCCAGCCAGGTGACCAAAATTTGGACACTTGGCAATTGGCATGTATTTATGACAGTTGCAATGTCCCGGGGGTGGTGGTGGTGTCATTTGATCCTCCTTTGTGCCTTTCTGATAAGCCAAATTGATGGGGAAGCCAGATTCACTTTACAACCGTGTTACTACGATAACTTCACAACTGCGGTGATTCAGTTCAACTGTAGCAAGAAAGGTTGCAAAATGGGGCAAAACTCAATAACCGTCTCTCTTCGCAACAGAAACGTTGAGCTCAGCTGTGGTTGTAAGTGAAAAAAATTAGGGTTGCTTTAAATCTTTTGAATCTCTTTATTCTCTTATATCAGGCACATTGTTGGAGACCATGTTGATGAAGTAGCTCTTTTTCTTTCCATTTCCATTTCTTTCCATTTCCAATTTATCCAAATCTAGACATTATTACAATTTTATTCCCTGTTTGGAAGGGAGGCTTAAGGGACAAATTGTTTTCTTCTGATCTCTGGAACGTTGCATAGTTTTCCTTAATGCAATCATCCATCAAAAGGAACCCTTGGGGGCTTTGATCACTGGGCCTCCTTCCCAACATCCTCTTAGCTATTCTGTGATTAGCGTTTGATGCAAAGTCACTGGTCTGGAAGGGAATGTTCTTGCAGTGACTTTTCATTAGTCATGTTTGCAAAACTGCCGGCCATTCTTTTCAGTTTGTCTTTAATCATGTAGCACCAGTTAATAGAGCCCGGAATTTGCATCATAACTCGTGATAGTTGTAAATCAAAGCACCCACATGACTGTACCCAATTTTATGACTTTTTTTTGGTGACAGTCGCTAAATAAACATAGGGGTCGTTAAGGGAGCACCATGGTTGTTAATTGAATCAATGTATATCTATGGGCACTTTTTGCCAGAAGCTGGCCAAAAAGGCGTAAACCAGCCAACCGGTAGGCTAGGGACAACTGTGAGGAAATGTTGGTGGTTTGCAGAGAAATGTCCCCCCCCCCAAAGCACTCCCCCAAAGCAATTAATCCAGGCTGCAAGGGAACACAAGGCTGCGTCGTCCACATGGCCTGCCCACCCTCTGGCCCCCACCCTTTGGCCGAGCGCAAACCTTACCTTGAGTAGAGCCATCCGAGCTGGAACTGGAAGGTAAGACCAACGGTAGGGGAGGGAAATCCACCCCGGGGTGGCTTGCTGACGTTGGTGGGAAAGTCGGTCCCATATTCCAGAGCTGCAGTAGTCACAGGACTGGCCCTTTGGTCATCCCGGAGCAGCTGCTCCTCCACCCAGGTGCGCCGTCCTGCCATGGACTGGAGGAGCTGCTCCGGGATGACCAAAGGGTGACTACTGCAGCTCTGGTATATGGGACCGACTTTTCCATCAACATCAACCAGCCACCGTCAGTCAAAATTCATCTTAGTGGTCCACGGGATTTGAAATTATGAGTTTGGTGGTCCCTGAGGTCCAAAAGGTTGGCGGCCCATGGCATAAACCATCAGAAAAAGGTCATAAATCGTGGTTAAGTGACTGCGGAACACTAACCGGAGATTCAGTTGAGCCAGTTGTCAAGTTAAAATGCAGTCATGTGACTTCAGGGGATGTTCAGCCATTGATACTCCAGAATTGGTTGTAAGTCAAGGACTACCAGTAAGAGCCGGATTCCACTCGAAATACGGACCTTGTTATAAGTTTGACCAAGCTCTGTATTTCTTTCCCTATTTCCTCTCACGGTAGTCCATGGTGGTGGATGTTGTCCACTCACCAAGTTGTGTTGACTGTTGATGACACCATGGACCATAACACGCCAAGCCCCCTCTGTTCTCCGCTGTTTGGGTCTGCCCAAATTCATGTCCACGGCATTGATGTCACTATCTTCACCGTCTCATCCTCTGCCATCCATCCCTTTCTTCTTTCGCCTTCCCTCTTTTCTGACACCAGAGCCTTTTCCATTTGGTTGTCAAACTACAGGTAGTCCTCAATTTACGACCACAATTGAGCCCTCCTCCCCCCCCCAAATTATGTTGCTAGGTGAGAAATTTTTTTAGTGAGTTTTGCCCCATTTTACGACTTTTCTTGCCACATTTGTTAAGTGAATCACTGCAGCTGTTAAGGTAGCAACCCGGTTGTTAAATGAATCTGGCTTCCCCATTGACTTTGCTTATCAGAAGGTCACAAAAGGGGATCACATGACTCCGGTGCACTGCAACCGTCATAAATATGAGTCAGTTGTCAAGCATCTGAATGTAAATCACGTGACCGTGGGGATGCTGCAACGGTCTTAAGGGTGAAAAATGGTCATAAGTCACTTTTTTTCAGTGACGTTGTCACTTTGAATGGTCACTAAATGAACTGCTGTGAGTTGAGGACCACCTGTATATGATCTTAGTAATCCATGGACTTTCCCAAATCTTGCTCAACTTTATCCTCTCTTTGACTTTCTTGGTGAAGTCCAGTTAAAAGCACAGTAGAAATCTTACTCATTTAATACACGCGAGTGGAACTTTGATGTCATCATTATGGCCTCACCTTGACTTTTTTGACCGCACTTTGAGTGCACCCGGAGAAGAGACTGGTGTTTGGCCCTGTTTTTATTTGGTTCTCCTCTTCCCCCTCTCAATCCTTTGTTTGTCTGTTCCTTCCAGGTTAATCAAGAAACTGGAGCACACGTGGAAAGCTCTCGTCCATGATGGGGTGAGTCTGAATCCAACTGAACGGTAGCAAATGATGGTCCCACCTTGTCCTCTGTTCTGCTGTACTAGAACTAGCCGAGGAAATTAACCTACCCATAATAAAGATGTAAACCAGCGATTCTCGCCCTTTTCTTCACTACGGACTCCCTTTAAATACCTTTTGTGGCCCCAAGACTTAATTCAAGATTCAAATCATAACATTTCCTCAAGCCTTCGTGGACTCCTTGTGAAGACATTGTGGCCCCCAGGGGTCTGCAGACCACAGGTTGAGAACCACTGGTGTAAACAGTTATGGGGCACTTGTGTTTTGTAATTCTCAGGGTACCATAACAGACGGTATGTTCAGACAACATATCAGTCTATAATCAGGACTTATTGGTAAAAGCTGTCTTAAGCCTTACAGCTAGGAAACAGCTGTTTAAGATTTCATAGACTCAGAATCCTAGCAGTGTGGAATTCAAAGGGACCATAAGGATCATGTAGTCCAACTCTTTGCAGACATTCAGTTCAAATCCATAGAATGATGGAGTTGAAAGTGATCCCAAAGATCATCTAGTCCAGCCAATAGGCAGGAAAGGCAATTAAACTATTGTTGAATATTAGCTGTCCGTGCTCTTTTTAGTTACCTCCAGAGTTGCGGAATCCGCACCCTCTGCATACAGACCATTCTACCTGTGTACGGGTTTGGTTTAAGCTTAACGTGTAGATTGCAGGATGTCTCTGCACACAACTGGAGAGTCCTTCATGGAAATTAGGTTTGTTAGTTAGGTTTGGCTATTCCTTAACAGCCTTTTTCTTTTAGTTTCTGGTTGAACTTGAGAAAAGGTGGAGCCTTTACTCTACTTTAAAGGTAAAGGTTCCCCTCGCACATACGTGCTAGTTGTTTCTGGCTCCAGTGGGGCGGTGTTGATCTCAGTTACAAAGCTGAAGAGCCAGCGCTGCCCAAAGATATCTCCGTGGTCATGTGGCTGGCATGACTAAATGCCGAAGGCACACGGAACGCTGTTACCTTCAAAGTGGTCCCTATTTTTCTACTTGTATTTTCTAACATGTTTTCGAACTGCTAGGTTGGCAGAAGCTGTGACAAGTAACGGGAGCTCAGTCCATTACTCAGCACTTGAACCACCAAACTGCCAACCTTTTTGATCGACAAGCTCAGCATCTTAGCCACTGAGCCACCGTGTCCCCATTTACTCTGCTTTAGGAGGAGCTTAAACATGGGTGCTTTAATGAGCAGCAGAAAGGTGCTGCATTTGCTTGGAATAATTTTCAAAACATCCACAGTTCACATTTCTATTCTAGTATAACACTTTTTAATGAATCCTGCAGTCTGATTTTTTTTTTTTTTCCAGAGCCCTGGTTTTGTAACGCATAACATTTTCACAAAACCCTTTTTTCCCTTTCCTGTTTTCCTAGGACACGGTGTCAGTCCACAGGCCCAGCTTCTATGCCGAAAGGTTCTTCAAGTTTATGACCAATACAGTATTCAGGAAAAGCTCTTGTAAGTGTCAAATGCTTTCCTTAGAGGCATTAAAAATGCTATTGGGGGTGTGGGGGGGTGTCGAAGGTGTTTCCTGCACCTGTTGGCAGCTATGGAGATAATAACCTTGGAGGAACTACCCAGAAGGAGTTAAGACAACAGCAATTGCAAAAATGGGCCTTGACCCCAATGGAGGAGGGAAAGCATTAGAAAGAGGCTCAGTCAGATTCCCTGGCAAGATCCTGTTTCAATAAACTATAGTTATACAGGTAGTCCTTGACTTACAACCAATTGTTTAGTGGCTGTTCAAAGTTACAGTGGGACTGAGAAATGACTTACGACCGTTGCACGTTGCAGCATCCTCATGGTCATGTGATCAAAGTTTGGCTGCTTGGCCACTGGTTCCTATTTATGACGGTGGCAATTGTCCCGGGTCCCATTTTGCAACCTTCTGAGGAGTAAAATCAGTGGGGAAACCAGATTCACTTAACAACCGTGTCACTGGGGATCTGTTAAGGGAATCACTGCAGCAAGAAAGATTGTAAAATGGGGCAAAATTCATTTAAGAAATGTATCGTTTAGCAACAGAAATGTTTGGCTCAATTGTGGACATAAGTCGACAACTACCTATAGTTACATACCTGTATACCTATAGTTACAAGTAGTCCTCAATTTACAACCACAATTTCGGAAACCCAAGTTTTCCTTGCTAAGCATGGCAGATGTTGAGTTTTGCCTCATTTTACAACCTTTTTTGCCACAGTTCTCAAGTGAGTTGCGGCATTTATCTAATCCCGCTTTCCCCATCCATTTTGCTTGTCAGGAGCCAGTTGAAAGGTTACAAATAGTAATCACATGACCCTGGGACAGGGCAACTGTCATGAATACGTGCCAGTTGCCAAGTTCTGATCACGTGACCACGGGGATGCTGCAGTAGTTGTAAGTGTGGAAAATGGTCATAAGTCACTTCTTTTCAGTGCCATTGTAACTTCAAATGTTCACTCAACGAATGGTTGTAAGTTAAGGACTATCTGCATCGTGTTTCTGTGAAGTTGGTTTCTTGATCTTGCTTATCTTGTAGGGTTGATAGTACCATATAAAGATACGGTTATTCCCCAGAAATAATTTCTTCAATTCTTCCATGCTGGTTTCTTCTGACCCATAGTGGTATTTTGGCATAAAGAGCCTTTTGCATCATTTATTACACGAGACCATTCTAGGAATAAGTCAGGAGACCAAACCTGGGACAGTTTATACACAAATCATCATACCTAGCGACGTACATAAATTGCAGTGAAGAAAAAAAAAAAGAATTTTCTCATTTTAGCAGAAAAGCAATTGCTTTTGGTATCTTTTAAAATAAGGCTCTATAAACCTCTTTCCTGGTGCCTTCTCCAAGTTGGTTTTTCTCAACCTTGGCTGGGGAATTCTGGGGATTGAAGTCCACACACCGTACAGTTGCCACGGTTGAGAAACACTTCTACAGGTAGGCTTTCCTACAAAAAGAGAGTTAGTAGTCAAGCAGGTGATAATTCGTAGATGGCCTCCTAATTTGGTCCCAAGGCGCTTAATTCCTCAGCGGAAAAGATGCCTGCTATTTTCAGGGAAAGGGTGGGTGGGCTTTCTCTTCTAACAGAACCCCCTTGCTTTCCCCCCCTCTTTGATTCCTCTGCGACACCTGTCATTGCTCTAAACCCCTCGCTCTCCTCCTGCAGCCCTGAAAGCATCTCCCTCAAAGAAAGGACGGAGTGCCTTGTTAGCCGTTAAGCCATCCGGCCCCATGGCTGCGTTCTCTGCCAGCCAGATCCCTTCGGAGAAGGACGAAGTGCAGTATGACCTCCGGGGAGCCAGGAGTTACCCCACCTTAGATGATGAAGGTATTGTGGGTCACTCGGGGCTTTGCTTCGGATTTCCCTGGAGCTGCTCCTAAGGCCCAGTCAAGCTTTCCCCCCACTCTGGCCTCCTTTAAACGGGTTGGTTCTGCCATTCCTTGGATTCCTAGCAAGGTTAAGTGGCTGGGGAATGCTGGGAATTGTAGTCCTGACACCCTGGAGGATGCCAGATTGGGGAAAGCTGCCTTAGTGGCTCAGCTCAACCCCTCCCATCCCCTTTCCCCCCGTAGTGCCAGTAGGTCCCACCATCTCATGACCATTCCTTCAACTTCTTGCTATGCTTTTGCAGGTGCTAAAGTTAACCACGACAGGGGGGAAGGTAAGAACGCTAATTTGTCCCTCTGTTAGTTGATAGTAAGTAGAACTTTAAGAGATAGCGGGTTTCAGGTCATTCCGCTCGTAGAGTGGAAACAAGCCAAGATGGCCTATGGTCAAGCAAGCTGTTTAATACAGGCAGCTTAAGCCCTCCCAGTTGGCATCTCCTACCTGCCAGACCAAGAAAAGCTTCAGAGAAATTTCCAATCATTTGCCAATTCCAGTCAATTTCCAGCCATTAGAATATAAACGAAGAGCAAGCCCCACTTCTCACTCGCACTGATGATGTTAACTAGTTTGGGTAATGAAACGTCTGCAAGAAACCAAGCTCAGATCACCAAGGGCCCTCAGTCACTTGTGCACTTAAGCATTTTATCTGCTCTGAGCTCCCTTTCCTCACAAGGCAGAATCACAAACCAGAGTTTGAACCTGGTTTCTTTAATTTGGAGCTTTCTGTTCCTCTCTGTCTTGGTGGTCACAGCTGTGACATTCAAGGCAACTGGAGGGTGTGCTAGATTGCTTATTTCTCCCTGATTGCAGCTATTTCTACCAGCAGGAAAAGCCAACTGGGAGCATTGTTCCAATTGCAGTTTAATTGTGCTTGTCCCATTGGGAGCATACATGCAAAATGGGCCAAAGATTGTAAAAAAAAAAGTCCTTGCTCTACATGACTTGCAAAAGACGATTCTGATTGGTTTCCAAACAGTACTGTGGAAGTGTTGGCAGCAGAAACATCCCAACACTTTATCAGAAGTCTGTATGACTTAAAGCAGGGGTCTCTGCAACCTCAACAACTTTTAAGACTCGTGGAGTTCAACTCCCAGAATTCCCTAGCCAGCAGTGAGGGAATTTGGGAAGAATTTTAGGAGCCGAAGTCCACAAGTCTTAAAAGTTACCAAGGTTAGAGATCTCATGCATTCTTCCCCAATCTAAAGCAGGCCAAAATTCTTCTGGCTTAGAATTCTGGGAGTTAATTGTTCAAGGCATTTTAGTGGCATTGGGCCTGGATGGCCAACCTCTCACCCCCCAAGCTATTTACAAGTTGTTTTGGAAGTTAACGCACATTACCCACCCTCACGCCCATGGTCATGCACTCACATTTTGGGTTTTTAGCAACTGGCTCACCTTTATGGCTGCTTGTACCATCCTGTGGTCATGTGACTATGATTTGCAAATGTTTTTGTCATTGTGTGACATTTACTTCCAGTTTCCAGCAAAAAATGCCCATTGGGGGAAATAGATTCACTTCTCAACCACCATGTTGGCTTAAGGACTACCCCAAAAATGTTCAAAAAAAATCAGATCTGGTGATGGGATGCCTCGATTTATAACCATATCACTCCAGGCTCAGTTATGGTCGTAAACCGAGGATTTCCTGTGTATTATCCAAGACAGGGTTTGGGGGGTAAAAAAAAAAACAGAGGAAATGAGTGAGGACAACCTTACTCAGCACAGAGGAGAGAAAGACCAATTAATTTTTAGCAGCACCAATTGAAAGAAAGGAATTTCTACCACAGGGCTCTAATCTTATGTAAATTCCTCTTCTAACTCCCTCTCGTTCTTTCTTGTTCTCTCTCTCTCTCTCTCTTTCTCTCTCTCTCTCTTCAGTGCATTTTGCTCTTGGGAGTTGTGGTTTGCATTTGCATGTATAAAAGATAATTTATACAAACGGATTTTGAGGAAGGATTTAGAAGTTGGCAATGTTGAAGCACGAAAAGAGATGGGAGCAGAACTAGAAGAATTTCTTATCTTGGGCATTTTAAAATGGCACTTAAATATTTCTTATTAAATATTTCTTAATCTCTAAGAGATTGCAAGATTCATTGGGGAAAAGGTGCCATGTAAAATCTCAACTCCTGTTCCTGAGGAAAAGTACACTTTCATGTTTCTCTGTTTTGTCTGCCACAAAGAAGGATCACAAATGGCTTCATTTTTTTTTTTAAAAAAAATTGAAATTATGAATCGGTTACACTCCTTGTTCTATAATATGATCAGGACTGTTCAGATGTACAAGGATCATTTGCCATGATCCAGAACATTACGTTTTTTGTTTACCCAGCCTCAGTATTCTTTCTATTTTTTCCTTTCTCTTCATCATGGGCAATATAGGCCGGCCCGATCTTCTTCCCTGCACCCCTCCCTCTTTCGAAGAAGCAACCACTGCCTCTATAGCAACCACGCTCTCTTCCACATCTCTTTCCGTGCCAGAAAGATCTCCTTCTGAATCCTCAGAGCAGCCCAGATACAGGTGAGCCCCTACTTTCCCCCCTATTTAGCCAGGACCCCCAAGAATTTAAGTTCTCTCAAGTTGTTTCAGAGATCCAGAAAGCAAAGGGGTCCCTTCTGGATCCCTTTCTTTGGAAGAATTGGCAATAGGAGTATCAGCTTGGAGGGAATGGATTGATTGATTTATTCAGTGGAATTTATCTGGTTGGACTGTGGGTGGTTTACAGATAGACACATAATAGAAACACCATTTTAACAATTGCAGAAATAAGAGAACACTATAACTCACTATAATAGCACAATCTAATTCCAGTGTCTGAGCTAGGTATTTACCACTTAAATTTGCTTTATTTATTTATCTCTGCCATGTATAAGACTGGTGCAGTGGCCTAGAGGTGGAGCTCTCGCCTCATGATCAGGAGGCTGTGAGTTTGATCTTAGGTAGCGGCAGATATTTCTCTCTCTCTAGGCACAATGAGTAATTATCTGCTATGAACTCTGCCTTGGCAACAGGAAGGGCATCCGGCCAGTAAACACTCCGCTCCATTCCGTTGCCTCGACTCCACCCTGATGTGAAGGATTACAGAGTCATTAAAAGACCCCAAAATTCTATAAGAGGGTTCAATGGCTCAGCAGTTGGAAAGCTGAAGAGCCTGGGTTCAAGACTGCTTGATGGGGTGAGCTCCCATTACTTGTCCCGGCTCCTTCCCATCTAGCAGTTTGAAAGCATGCAAATGCGAGTAGATAAATAAGTACTACTTTGGTGGGAAGGTAACAGCGTTTTGTGCGCCTTACGCTAGCCATATGACCACGTAAGTGTCTTTCGGGCAATGCTGGCTCTCTCGGCTAAGAAATGGAAACGAGCGCTGCCTTCTAGAGTCGGACACAAGTGGACAGGGGAAACTTTTACTTTCACCAGGCATGTATATGCAGCTCAGTTCCAGAAGGGCTCTTGAGAATGCCATAAGTGGACGGGATGTGACTTTATTTGGGGCTGTTTCATAGAAGGGGAGCCCTTACATTGGATGTCTGTGGAGAGTCTCAGTCATCCCGGTGCTTTTTCAAGAGGCCACGGGACTTTCTTTGTTTTCCCTTGAAAACGTTTTGCTTTTCATCCAAGACGTTTCTTCAGCTCTGAAGAACCGAGAAGCGAAATGTCTTCAAAGAGAAAAAAAAAAACAAAGAAAGACCAGCTCCTTCTTGAAAAAACACCTCCGGGATTTACATTGGATGAGACAGAGAGAGAAAGCTACCTTGCTACCTTTTTAGTCATTCTCATGAAGTGGGTTTTTTTTTGTTTTGTTTTTTTGCATGGTGTCCCTTCACAGGCGGCGCACACAGTCCTCAGGACACGAAGGAAGGTGAGTTGGATACTTTCGCACATCTTGGCCACCTCCCTAGGAATCCCTGGATGTCATTGCAAATCCAAGCATTCTTTTATTCTTTTCAACTCTCCTTTGTGCAAGGCCTCACAGGCTAACATATTATTAATAGGCCCTTCAATCTCTAATCCTTTACTATCTCCATACTTTATAGGAATGAAACATGACCTTCCCTAGTACAGCTAGTCCTTGAGATATGATTGTTTTGTTTAGAGACTCTTCAAAGTTATAATTAGCTAAGTTGGGTTGTTATTTTACAGGTAGTCCTCGACTTACAACAGTTCATTTAGTGACCATTCAGAGTCACAACGGCGCTGAAAAAAAGTGACTTAGGACCATTTTTCACAGTTACGACCGTTTGCAGCCTCCCCATGATCCCGTGATCAAAATTTGGCTGCTTGGCTATTGGTTCATGTTTATGACAGTTGCAGCGTCCCAAGGTCACGTGATCCCCTTTTGCAACCTTCTGACAAGCGAAGTCCCTGGGGAAGCCGGATTCCTTTCACAGCCACGTTACGAATCAATTGCAGTGATTCACTTAACAACTGTAGCAAGAAAGGTCGTAAAATGGGGTAAAATTCACTCAACCAAAGTCTTGCTTAACAACAGAAACTTGGGGCTCAGTTGTGATAAGTTGAGGACTACCTGTATTTATTTATATTTCACTGTTTTGAACTGCCCATCTCCCTCAGGGTTGTTGGTTAAGGGGTCATGACTGACTGGCAGATGATAGCTTTTGTTAGAAAGTTATCTTTGGTGAAAAGACATTTTAGTAGGTGGACAGGATCTATGAAAATTTGCCACGGCCAACTTCCTGCGGCCAACTTGTCATGGCCAACTCGCGGCAAGACATCTCCCTGGAGCAGGGATCTCCAACCTTGGCAACTTTAAGACTTGTGGACTTCAACTCCCAGAGTTCCTCTAGGAATCCCTTCTAGCTTTGCTGTCTGAGGAACTCTGGGAGTTGAAGTCCACAAGTCTTAAAGTTGCCAAGGTTGGAGACCCCTGCCCTGGAGGACAAGAGTTACACTGTTATCAAAGAAATGATGGAATAGAATCATTAAAGAAAGGATGCAAAAGGAGAGACCAAATGAAATCTGAATGACAAAAATTGAAACGATTTTTTATTTATTTTAAATAATTAAATTGGATTTATAAATTGTCCTGCAGCAAGTTGTCCTGCAGTGAGTTGGCCACAGTGAGTTGGCTGTGGAGAGTTGGCCGTTGTAAGGTGACCACAGTGAGTTGTCCATGGCAAGTTGTCCCATTCCAGGGTGGACACAGCCATTGGAGGTTTGAATCTGGTCATAAGTAGCTTTGGGGAGGGGTCTGCTGGAACTTTGAGTGGCCGAGGACTGCCTGTACTAGATTTGTGAAGTTGGGTATTTTTTTCCTTTTCTGCAGGACTCGCGAACAGGCCCGAGCGGAAGATGACCTCCAGCAGATAACCGTGGAGCTCAAGCCGAAGTGTGATATTGAGATTGTGGTGCCCGATGTGGCTGCTGCAGGGTTAGAGCCCTTTTCTATTACAGATCAGTTGTTCTCAGCCGTACCTGCCTTCATGCTCCTATTTAATGCCTACAGTCTCCAAACATTACTCAGGGGGGCATCTTTCCATTGTAGATGGGAAACCAGCTCTGAAATCTACTCACTATTTCAAGAAATAGCAGTAGCACTTTTTATATACCGCTTCACAGGGCTTTTACAGCCCTCTCTAAGCGCTTTACAGAGTCAGCCTCTTGCCCCCAACAACCTGGGTGCTCATTTTACCCACCTTGGAAGGAGGGAAGGCTGAGTCAACCCTGAGCCTGGTGAGATTTGAACTGCCAAATTGCAGGCGGCTGCCTGTCAGCAGAAGTAGTTTGCAGTACTGCACTCTAACCACTGCGCCACCGAATTGTGAGTTTTTTCCCCTGTGGCAGAGGAAACACATAGAAAACAAACAGTTGGTTTAAAAGCCACGTTTGTGATTTAATTTAAAAATAGCATCCCTTCCTATATATAATACAAGGTAAATCGTCCTCGATTTACAACAGTTTGTTTAGTGACCGTTCAAAGTTACAACGGTAGTGAAAAAAGTGACTTATTTTTCACACTTAGAACCACTGCGGTATTCCTGTGGTCATGTGACCAAAATGCAGTCACTTGGCAAATGACTCGTGTTTATGATGGTCGCAAGGGTCCTGGGGTCAGCAACCTTTTGACGAGCAAAATAAGTGGGAGGCCAGATTCACTTAACAACCGTGTTACTAGATTAGCAACTCCGATGATTCATTTAACAACTGTGGCAAGAAAAGTCGTTCAGTGGGGCAAAACTCAATGTCTCACTTAGCAATGGAAATTTTGGCCTCAATTGTGGCCGTAAACCGAGGACTCCCTGTACTTCTTTCAGTTCTATATCCACTACACATAGAAACCAACTCTGGATGGAGGATGGCTTTCTTTAACATCTGCTGTGAGCCGACTTGCCAAAAATGAGATGATAAACAGTCTTGGGCTATTAAGACAACATATAATTCAGTTTGACACTCACGCACCCAGTTCATACGGGCATGTTTGACCCTCCTGCTCAGCTGTCATACAGTTTTTTTAGTTTTGGCTTAGTACATTGTGTGAGCTCAGCCGTTGCAGTTGTAAATCACAACGGATGGCTGGATGCACATAAGGATTCAGCCCGTTGTGGTTCCTTCAGTTAATCAAACCAGAACACTGTAGTGTGTCGATTCCCGTCTCCTTTTCAAAGGAATGATCAGTCAGTAACTCTCAGTTCCCTGAAGGTTCAAGCACAAAGTAGAAATGTTACACATATTTATTGATCGATTAATTCAAATTATTATAGGGACACCCATCTAAACAAGGACTCTGGGTGGCAAACAAAATGAAAGTAAAAAATAATTGCAATAATACAAAATTTAAAATGCATAAGAGAGCCAGGTTGGTAGTGCAGGGGTGGCAAACTGACATCACGGTGGCGTCACGTGATGTATCGGGACTTTTTCCCCCCTTCTCTAAACCGGGCATGACCAGTGCATGGTGCATCTGGACCATGGGCTGGGAGTTTGGCAGTCCTGGTCTAGTGGTTAAGGCACCAGGCTAGAAACCAGGAGACAGTGAGCTCTAGTTCCTCCTTAGATACGAAAGCCAGCTAGGTGACTTTGGGCCAATCAGCAGGAGTCTGTGAGTTCTAGTACCGCCTTGGGC
>NW_020769318.1:24820686-24879912 GCF_900518735.1 Pseudonaja textilis | reverse complement strand
TTTGGGCCAATCAGCAGGAGTCTGTGAGTTCTAGTACCGCCTTGGGCATGAAAACCAGCTAGGTGACTTTGGGCCAATTACTTTCTTTCAGCCTAACCCACCTTGCAGGAGCGTTGTTATGGGAAAGATAGAAGGAGGAAGGAATATAGATATGTTTGCCACCTTGAGTAGTTTATAGTAATAAAGGCTGTCTATGCTAAATAAATAAATAAAATATCCCATAATCACTAGTACAACCCCCCCCCCCCCCCCCCCCAAAAAAAAAAAATGGTGTCTGCACGCAATTGGAGCCACAAGCCCAGGGCCAGTTCTGTATGGACTTTGCAAAAGTCCAACCGGATTGGGCTCATCCTGATCTCCAGAGGGAGAATGATCCATAGGGGAGGGTGCAACAATAGGAAGGGCGTGTCTGTAAGTCTCCACCAACCTCAGCATTCCTCAGTAAGAGGGAACCAAAGCACGTCCATCTTGCCTGACCAGATTGGATGGCTACAAACAACCGAGAGAAACAGTCCCTCAAGAGGAAACCTAGTCCCAAGCGATGAAGGCCTTTCAAAATGACAAGCGAGCATCTTGAATTGCACCCGGAAAGTACACTGGCAACCATTGTATAGTTCCCCGAGTAATGGCGTTACACGTGCCAAACGACCAGCACCGTTAACCATCCCTGCTACCAGTTGAAGCTTCCGGATGCTGCCCCATGTCGAGTGCATTGTCCAAGCGTAGTGTTGCTGTTCAGCCAGTGGTCAGAGCGTCAGGGTTCCAAGTAATACGCCCATAGCGAAGCAAAACTCTGAAGCAGGTAAATTCCTCAAAGAATAGTTTTATTGGATATATCATATTGGCACAGTTCTGGTGAAAACCGACTCTAAAGGTTCCCGCAGTTTTCACCTGATTAAAAGTAAAGTTTTTCCCCTTTCCCCAAACAGTCAGTCACGTGGTCCAATTGGGGTGCCGTCCGCTGGCCGGGTGACGTCACTCCTCCTCTCTCTGACCAGGTGCGAGAATGTCCTTGGTTCCCCAAAGAAATCATTTTGCTTTGGCTACAAAAACCCAGCTATCTCTAATCCTCCCTTTATTCAGTGTGGCGACGCTGAAGCTCACAATGGCTTCGATCAGGTCAGGGTTAACACAGAGCCAATTCGGACAAGTAGCCTCGGCTTCTTCCCCGCTTGGAGGTGGGATCTGGTCATGCTTTTTTGAACGTTGTCTGAGGATAATGAGCAGGAGTGCCGAGCACGAAATCCGAACCGCCACGGCCTCCATCCTCACCAGGGGTGGGATTCTTATCGGTTTGGACTGGTTCAGGCAAACCCGACGTTTAGTTTTCATCTGGTTCGCCGAACCGATATTTCAACTGACCGGCTGGCCCCGCCCACCCCTCTCAAGAGTCTTCAGACGGGCCATTTTTGATGCAGATAAATGCAGGGTTGGCATGGAGGCTCTGGGAGGGGGAAAAAAACAGGCCTGTTTCCGGCTTCTGGAGGGTCTCCAGAGCCCGGGGGAGGCTATTTTTGCCCTCTCAGAGGCCCGGGGAAAGCCGAAAAATGGCCCTTGTGGAATTTCCGGTAGGCCACGCCCACCCAGCAACCGGGTAACGAACCGGTTGCTGGGATTTTTGAATCCCACCACCCCTGATTCTCACCCAACTCTCTTCTTTGCAGAGAGGCCGCGTCCTTAGCGTGTGCCACCATGTTGTCGGCAGCAGCGGCGGCAGAGATCGAGACAGCGAGCCAGGCCTCTGAACCTGCCAGCCAAGCTTCGGACGAAGAGGAGCTCCCGATCCCGGATATCTATTTTGTAAGCCCCCTTTTTTTCGTTTTCGTGCACCAAACCTCGGTTGGTTTGGCTCTTCCCTCCTTCCTTCCGCTGCTTTTCAACGTCACTTGCTCCACCCTTCCCTTCTGAAGGCTTAAACACAAGCCAACACACCTGTGCCGAGGTCCTGTCTTTGTCTTGTCACCCTGATGCACATTTATCCCTTTGCATTCACACTCTTTTTTTCTGCCAGGTTGCCAGAGAAACTGGAAAAGTCTCTTGCCAGAAAATCTCGAGATTCCCTTGAAATAGGCAGAAATGTGTCCCACTGGGCTTCCAGGCCCATTTGTGAATGGTCTTCTTTCCTTTCCATGCAGGCAGTAGCATCTTCAGAGGAGGAAATCTAGGGAGGCAGAGAACAGGGAGTAAGTGAGCCAAGGAGTGTGTGTGTGTGTGTGTGTGTGTGGTGTGTGCAACCACGCTGTGCTAGATTCTGTGTGTGAAACCTCAAAATTGTGTCAAGAAGCTCTCCATCTTTCCCAGAATCCAGTGTTTGACCTTGTTAGGTCTCCTTCGAAGTCAAGTGTGAATCTCTTGGCTAAAAGGAAATGCGGCGGATTTCAGCAGGAACATTTTTTTTTTTTACACAAACTTGTCTAACCTTTGCCACTGTACAGGCAGTCCTCAACCTGTGACCACAATTGAGCCTGAAATTTCTGCTGTTGAGCAAGACAGTGGCTAAGTGAGTTTCACTCCATGTTATGAGCTGCTTTGCCACGGTTGGTAAGCAAATCACTGCGGTTATTAAGTGAACCATGTAGTCATTAACTGAATCTGGCTCCCCCCCCCCCCCCCCCCCGCAGCTGGGAAGGCTACAAATGGTGATCACATACAACCCCGGGATAGCGTAATTGTCATAAATACTTGTCAGTTTCCAAGCGCCCAAATTTTGATTATATGACCATGGGGATGCTGCAACGGTTGCGTGAAAACCAGTCATAAGTCACTGTTTTCAGTGCTGTTGTAACTTTGAACAGTCCCTAAATGAATGGTTGTAAGCCGAGGACACCTGAATCCCCAAGATGTAGCCGTGTCCAGCTGCTCGAAGACCACTTGCAGGGAGGAATCCATCCATTACTCAACTAACAATCAAATTGCTCTTATTAACAGAATATGCTTCTAATGTCCTCCTGCAGCCTCTCCTCCATAAACCTCTTTCCTGCACCCTGGACCAGCAAACAGCAGGTCTTTTTTTGCCTTTTAAATACCAGCGTTTCTCAACCTTGACAGCTTTTAACTAGTGCAAACTTCAGCGCCCAGAATTCCTCAGCCAGCATGGGGCGTGCTAGGAGTTGGAAGTAAGTGAAAGCTCCCAAGCTTGAGAAACCTTGTCCTGTGTAACATCCCTTTTAAAGGTTTGCAGAGTGAAGTTGCCTCTTCCCCGGATGAGTTGGCAGACAATTCGAGCATAAATCTGGATGGCCACTAGAGGGTGCCATAGAGAAGCAGAAGCATCTTTGCTGCTACCTGCTGGCGTTTGGGCTTTTTGCATTCTATCCTGAGCCTTCCTTTAGAGTGGCTCCTTGTGTGATTGGATTTCCTCAAAACATTTATGTAGCTGCCCAACTCGCCGATAGCGACTCTGAGCAGCTTACAGAAATAATTCCCCGATACGAAGCCCAATAACACCCCCCTGCACCGCAACCAGGCAACAACAATCAACAAACCATTTGATGGGCTCCATATCACCCTGGAGTCTCCAGGCCCTCCGGCAAAAGGGCCTTTTGAAAGAGTGTCAAGGTGGGGGCCAAAATCACCTCCACAGGGATGATGACCGACAAGGAGGGAGCTACCAAGGAGAAGGCCCTTCTTGGTCTCACTAGGTCACTAGATCAGGAAGGAGCATCTGTGGCCCCCTTGCAATCTGTGGGTTCAACTCCCAGCATGGCTGGCTCAGGAATTCTGGGAGGTGAAGTCCACAGTTCGTAAAGGGGCCACATTTTGTCTAGCCCTGCTCAAATGGTTCTCGACTCATAACATATCCTGCCTCTCCACTCTGGTACGTCAGATAGATATAATGGGGGGGAAAAGCCAGCCCTTCAAACAGCCTGGCCTCATTATGGTTAAACCCATCCTAAGGGGCCCACAGGGCAGCACCCACCCACCACCTTCTTTAAACAGATCCTCACCCTTTGGCTTTAATTCTAGCTAAGGATACTCTTCCCTCTTCCCACCTCACTTCCTCCCTCTTTTTGTCACTTCTCCACTTCTCCCACCAGCTTGCAGGAAGAATTGCCTTGCGAATGATGGTTTGGGTTGCGTTTCAAGTGCATGTGGATTGGAAAGGCATGTGAAGACGCTTTGCATTTGACTTGGTTTGAGGCGTCTTAGCTCTCCTCTCGTTCTCTCTTCCCGGATCTGACTTGAGTGTTTTGATTTCTTACATGCAGAGTTCCCCATATGTGCTTTAAAAGGCAAAATCTGTAAGCAAAATGCAAGCAAGGCTGATTTAACCCAAAGGTAGAGGCAAGGCTGATTTAAGTACCCTAATCTTACGTGTTACGTTTGCGTTGCCGACTCTGTTAATCCTGAGAAGGCAACCCCCTGTCTGAAATGAGTATTATAACTGAATGCTATCAGGGGTGTCAAACTCACGTCGTCATGGTGGCGTCATGTGACATATTGGGACTTTTTCCCCCTTTGCTAAACTGGGTGGGAGCATGGCCAGCATGTGATGCATCCGGCCTGTGGCCCGCGAGTTTGACAGCCCTGCCTTACATGTAATCCTTGACTTACAACTATTTATTTAGTGACTATTCAAAGTTATAAGAGCACCGACAAAAAGGGACTTATTGACCGGTCCTGGCATTTAACCACCATCACAGCATCCCCATGGTCAGTCACATGATCAATAATTTGGGTGCTTGGCAACCAAACTATGTATGATGGTTGCAGCACCCTGGAATCATGTGCTCACAGTTCATGACTTTCCCAGCTGCTTCTGGTGAGCCGAGTCAATGGGGGGATAGCTGGATTTGCTTAGCAAATTAGCGATGCGCTTAACAGGTTAACAACTGTGGCAAAACAGAATTTGGAATTGGGCCCAACTCTCTGAACAGCTTGCTTAGCAACAGAAATTTTGGTCCCAATTCTGGACGTACGTCGAGGATTACTTGTACAAGTGTTCAGTTTTGGAGCAGTGTGCTAGGCAAGTTCACGCTTTGGTTTCACGCACCAACCTGTTGAAATTAGATTATATGTTGATACTTTGAAGGCCAGAGCAGAAGAGAAGCATGATAAATGTTGTTAAGTGTGGGCAGTGAATAATTGTCCACTTTTCGCATGTGCACGTCTCACCGTGTTTGCTCCTAGCGTTCCTGGATTTGCTGTGTCAGTCAAGCGAGTCAGAACTTGCTTATTTCCGTTCTCTGGCTCTGAGTCCACTGGGCTATTGTTTCCTTGTCTCCCCGAAGACAGAACTCAACATAGCAGGACCAGAAAGTCCTTTGCACATGATGAATAGCATGACTTCACCCAGACCTTAGAAAAGCTTGCAGAACACAGAGTATTTTGGCCTCCGTGGAAAGAAAGCCCAAGGAAGCCCATGGCAGCGGAAACATATTATTTTCTTCCATGGCAGCCAAGCTCTCACAACATCCATCTGTTCCAATGCATGTTTTCTTCACCGGGTTTCCCTCTGATGCTTGTGCACGCTGACCTTTTCCGCCGACATGATCATTTCTTACCTTTCGTTCATCCTGTCTCCTCTCCTTCCTTTTTCTTTCTTCTGTCCGCCTCCTTCCCTTCTCATTCGCCTTTGGATGTGCCCTGTCTAGTTCACAGAAGGAAGGTACTGGATTTTCTCCCCCCGCCTGCGCAGGCTCCGAGCCGCCTCGGTTTCCTCTGGGGACGTAAGTGATTTTGCTAGTAGAAAGGGCGGCTCCACCCCAATTTTGAAATGCCAGCTTGGGGGCAAGGCATCTGGGCTCCTGCCGTGCCGGTGATGGCGAACCTTTTCAACTCTGTGTCAAATATTTGGAAAACGTCTAACTTGACTCTACTGGTGTATCACACCCACCACCACCTCCGAACAGAAGAGAAATACATCTTTTACCTCCCCACCCATCTAAGCTACCCTGAACAGTGGCACTCAGTGGCAGAACCAAGGCTGGGCCTGGAGGAGAAACCTGGGATGCAACTTCAGCCCTTAGTGCTACGGCTGCCATTCAAAAAGTCTTCCTTCCACCGTTCCCCAAGAGGCACAAGACTTGGGGAGCGGTGTGATTGCCTCTGCAGCCCGGTGCTCCCCAAGTTCCGCTGTGCGCTGTTTATCTTCGGGCTGTTTCCTCTTTCTGCTGACAGGCCCAGAGCGGCGTATGGGAGGCTGCTCCAGGCCGCACAAAGCTTTCGTTCTTGAAGCATCATGTGAGAGGATGCTCTTCCACTGCCTCCGCAGCTGGTAAAAACACACCTTGTTCTTGCATGATTTTCAGAGGCTGCACGAGAACACACCCCGTTCTTGCACAGCCTCCAAAAATCACGGGAGGGCAGGATGTGCTTTTCGAGAATAATGGTTATCGGGTATTGTTGAACCCTGGATGCGTTACAAAACCTTCTTAGGAAGCCAAACTCCTACTCCGCATTCACACTGCCGTCTCCTGGCTAATGTAACATCGCCATACGCTAATTTTTTTTTTTTAAAAAAGCTAAGACCTTGGGTGGTGTCACTTTTGACGCAGTTGTTATGGGTTTGCCATCATTGTGCTAGGCTCACTTGGCACAGTCAGCTAAGCAGAAGAAGAATCTTAAGATCTTCCTGTGCTTCAAAAAGAGGAGTTTGCTTTGAGGCCACCAGCCTTTCTGGTTTCATGAGACACATTTGGGCTTTCTTTGACAACGGCATGATTTAGGGGTTATTCTGCCGTGCATCAAGATTTTTTTTCCAATCTGGAAACAGTTTAAATAAATAGATATTAAATTCACAGCCAGCAAGGGTGGCAATAGTCATTCCTAAGCCAAAGCTTAGTCTTTCAGTGCCACTGATCTTCCTTGATCTAAACTAACCAAGGTTGGGTCTTCGGTGTTACCTTACAAAGGTATCAAGCCGCTTTTCCTAACCTGGGTTTTCTCCTTCCAGGTGTGTTAATTCTCAGAGCCCAAATTCCTGGTCAACAAGCCCGATACAAATGTAATGTACCTTGCTGGCAAGAAGGGACATTTTGAATCGTATGCAAAAAAAAAATAGCTTTTAGTGTTAGCACAGTGGTTAGCATGCAGTACTGCAGGCTAATTTTGCTGACTGCCAACAGTTCAATTCTCACTGGCTCAAGGTTGACTCAGCCTTCTATCCTTCTGAGGTTGTTAAAATGAGGACCCAGATTGTGCTACTGCTATTGCTATTAGAGAAGGGTGCCTTTTTTAAAAAGAGGATGAGGAAAGATTTGATGTTACGCCTCCCCCTTTTGGCAATTCAAAGTTCTCTCTCTCCTCCATTGTGGTGTTATAGGTAGAAGCTCTGTGTTCCCCCTGGCTTGCCTGCTAGGCCTCCTCTGTTGTTCCGTTGAGGTAGGACACCCTGCACAGACAAGGGATGGACAGGGACAGTGGCCATTCACTAGCCTTGTATCTTCGTGGCTGACTGTAACAGGTAGTTATTAACGATAGAGCCCAGTTCTGTGGCATAAAAAGCTTTAATAATAATAAGTTTTTGGCCTGGAAGTATTCAGAGTTAGGATTATTCTTTGCTGGTGGGAAACTTCAATAATCCTTCCACTGTCTTTTGTACCTGTTTTTACCTTCTGGCTCTTCTCCGTAGGTAGCCCTCCACTTTACAATCGTGTAAATGGGATTATCTAGAGTTTGAGACCCTTACGATTTGTTTATTTAAAAGTGTTTTTTAAAAAAAATAAATTCAACACTTTATAGAATTCCACATTTTCCAGGCAAGACCTTTGTAGTATTGATTGATTCCGGTAAGCCGAAATTTCCTCAGGTGCAAAGCAAATACCCTTATCAAGGAACTACAAGTTCCCCGTTTTGATCATGTGACTATAGGGTTGTTTCGACTTGTCATATTGCGAAGACTGGGTCCCTGGTCACTTTCTTTCCCAGCGACATTGTAAACTTTGAACTGTTGTAAGTCGAGGACTGCCCGTGTAAGTCGTAAGTTGCTATTTGAGAAGCTAAGTTTCCGGGGAACCAAACTCCTTCAACACCACGATTCTCACCTGAGCTGACCTTGATAGGTGCTTTGATAGGTAAGTGGCGGGTGGGAAAGCATCGACTTCTGCATTGAAAGCTGAGCTCTGTCCTTGTGTCTCTTTTTCTCTCTCCAAGTCATGTAGTTTTTCTTGTTGGTGTCGTAGCTTTCATCTCTCTCTTTTTTTTCTCTCTTCCCCTTCCCCTTCCCCTTCCTCTTTTTATTTTACTCTCCTCCCTACCCTCTGCTGCTTTCTTTTGCTCTCTGCTTTGCTGTCCGACAGCCGACAGACGAGAGGAGCTGGGTCTATTCTCCTCTCCACTATAACACTCAAATCCAGTCAGTCTCTGACGAAGAGAGTGATACAGTAAGTTCGTGTTCGTGCCTGTTCGGGATATTTTTTGTTTGTTTGTTTGTTTCATTTCATTTTTAAGAAGGGAACACAATTGTTTGCACAGCCCATCCTCGCCAGAAAGCTGCACTGCCAGCTAATCCCGAGCGATCTTGGGAAGCTCCCTGCGCCTGCAAGTTTTATGCTCCTCAAAAGACGGCGCTGGTTTTTCACAAGCCTGCGTTTCCTCCTAGACTCGCCTCAGAAAGGAATTGGAACGTGACTTGACATAAAGCAGCTGTAGAGACTTCAATGTTGCAGTTGCCCCGACGGCCCATTTTTCGTAGTTCCGAATAAAACACGGTGGGCGGAGCGGAGGGCATCCTCTATGCCAGGGGTGTCCAACTCGAAGCTCGCAGGTTGGATCCGGCCCGCAGGGTGCTTCGATCTGGCCCACAGGACTGGCCTGCAGTGCCTCTGCTGGCCAAAAAGAGCCATCGGGGGGGTTCACATGGCCCCCGCACAGCCTGTTTTCAGCTGCCAGAGTGCTGCAGGAGGCCGTGGAGGCTGAAAAGAGGCTGCACGCCGCTGCCACCCCCTCGCCTCCCCGTGGCCCATTTTCGGCTGGCAGGGTGCTGCAGGAGATGTCCATCCTGTCTCCCACCCCCGGCCGGCCCACGGAGAACTACAATGCTCAGCCAGTCCTCGAAGAAATCCAGTTTGACACCCCTGTTCTATGGCAGGATTTCTCAATCTTGATAACTTTTAAGTTGTGTGTACGTCAACCCACAGAATTTTAAGATGTGCGGGAGTCAACTCTCAAACTTCCCCTGGCAGCCCTAGTGACGGGGGATTCTGGAAGTTGTTGAAGTCCACACCCGGGAGCACCTTTGGTTCTTATCGGGAGTCAGTTCTGTCAGGGGTTGTTCCTACTGTGGACATCTTGAGGACAAACCCATGTTGACCATCCAGTAGATCCCCATCTGTGCTAATGTATCATGATTCCGGTGAGAGAAACCAGGCTGGTGTCTCAAGGAAGCCGTTCTTGGATTAACAAGATCCATGATGTCAGTAGATCCCAGCTGCTCCTCTCCGTCTTGAAAAGAACGGCCCAGTGTCTACTCACTTGGGGGTGGGGGGAGAAACCGCCTATAAATTCTGGGGCAGAAACAGAATAATTGAGAGCCACTGTGGTCTAGCGGTTAAGGCACCAAGCTAGAAACCAGGAGACTGTGAGTTCTAATCTCACCTTAGGTAGGAAAGCTAACTGGGTGACTTTTGGCCAATCACCAGGAGACAGTGAGTTCTAGTCCTGCCTTAGGCGTGAAAGCAGACTGGGTGACTTTTGGCCAATCACCAGGAGACAGTGAGGTCTGGCCCCACCTTAGGCATGAAAGCTAACTGGGTGACTTTTGGCCAGTCACCAGGAGACAGTGAGTTCTAGTCCTGCCTTAGGCAGCAAAGCTAACTGGGTGACTTTGGGCCAATCACCAGGAGACAGTGAGTTCTAGTCCCGCCTTAGGCAGGAAAGCTAACTGAGTGACTTTTGGCCAATCACCTGGAGGCAGTGAGTTCTAGTCCCGCCTTAGGCAGGAAAGCCAACTGGGTGACTTTTAGCCAATCACCAGGAGACAGTGAGTTCTAGTCCCGCCTTAGGCAGGAAAGCTGGCTGGGTGACTTTAACCCAGTGTCTGTCTCTCAGCCCAGCCCCACCACACAAGGTTGTTGCTGTGGGGAAAATTAGCTTTCTCCATGTCTACAGTAAATTATTACAGTATGCTGGCTGAGTCATCTCCCGGGGTCTTCCCGTGCCCAAGCCAATTCCAGAATAAAGGACAGATATAATTCAGAGAGACTAGATTTTCAGTTGCCACCTAAACCATATCTATAATTGTTCAATATCCGGTTTATATCTTCCGGTTCTCTGCATAAATCCTGAGAGATTGAAGCCGTCCTTTTGGATGGGACCGTTCCTCTAAATGCTGTCCTCTCTTCCTTTTGTCTCCTATCTCCCCCCCCCCGCCCCTGCAGTAACTTCTATGCAAACTCCTTGAGAGAAACGTTCCTCCTGGCGCTGTTTGCGGCATTCCCTTCCGATGTTCCTTGCAGCTTTTCAGAGGGAAGGCGTGGAAGAATGTTGTGCATCAACATCGGCTGTCCTTCAGCATCCCAGCGTTACCCGGAAAGACAAAGCAAAACCACCCCGAGTCCCACCTCCTTCCTCCCACCATCCTTTCTCCAAAAACGTGTATATTAATACCTTTCCAAGCAGTTCCCCACAAACTGACCTTGGCCCCAGAGACATCAGAGGTCGGAAGGAATTCGATCCTGGGTCGCCACCTCTCTATTTCTCTCTCTCTTTCTCTATTTATTCCCAAAGTGCACTACTGTAGCTCTCTTATCTGTATGTGATACTGTGAACATTTTTTTTAAAAAAAATCATGTATTTATTTTGTTTCTCTTTGCACAAACAGCACGCTTGTGCTTTTGTTTTGTTTTTGGTTTTTTTTTCAAAAATAGTTTTATTGCACTTTTAGGGTGTAGGGGAGAAGGCCTTGTTACAGATGTTGATCGCCTCTGGCGATAGAGTTTAGAAGAAGAAGCGGCCTCTGAGCTGAGAGGCAGCAGGGCAGGAAAGGCTGGCAGAGCTGTGGAGCTGGTTAGAAAAGTGTCTATCAAATGCCATTTCGGGTTGATCACTCGGTGGCCCCCACTTCAGTTTGTCAGCAAGAAAAAAAGGCTGAAATCCCAGCCGGCTCTTGAAGATTTCCACTGAAACAGGCCATGGAACCTGCCCGAAGCTTCCTTGGTATCTATTTGAGTGGGATTTTTTCCTCCCAGTTGAATGTACATCGTCCCTCATGCCCGCCATCTTTGTTGGAGAAGGTGGCCGAACCCATCTCAGTTCCATGCGAAGCTATGCTTGGTAGCATCTTCAGGTTGATTCTACAGCAGCCTCCTTTGGGCCGAGCACTGGATTTCTGGAAACCTCACATTGGAGGCTTCTTCCTGGCTTCTCTTCCTGCTGCGCCCAGCGAAGAAGCTCGGTCAACTTAAGCCATAAGAGGCGCCAAGCTAAAAAGGCTGTGAGGTCGTCAAGATTGGAGAGAAGCACCCCGGGAAGGCTTGCAGGGGATAAAAAGCACCGGGAGGAGGTCTTGGCAACGTTTGAAGAAGCTGGGCTCTGTTCTAAGGGCCGTGAAGCAGCTCCCACTTCGGAGAGTAGCACCAGAGGACTCGCTTGCGGCCCCTCAGGATCACGCTGTCCGTCGTGCAGGGCACCGTTCTAAATACGGAGAGGGCAAGAATGAACGCGGTTGTAGGCAGGAAAGGCAGCAGAGAAACATCTATCCCGTGTGGAAACCTCCTTTCGGGGAAGCGGATGGAAAAAAAAATAATGGCGTCTTCCAGAGCCGCAGCTGCTGGAGGATTTCTACAGTTATGACAGTATTTTCTTCTGGGATGGCACAAAACGGACTCTGCTTTGTGGGTGGGTAGGACGCCTCTTAAATAGCAGCCTTTGGAGATGCAAGATAATCTCATCAGTGCAGTATTCAAGACCAGCCAAGTCAGTCCAGCTGGTGAGAGGCCTCAAAGCTGCTTTCTTTTTTTCGGGGGGGGGGGGGGGGGGGGGGGGGGGGGGGGGGGAGGAGAGTATTCAAATTTACGTCGATGCCTCTGCAAAGGCCCTGCTCTTGTAAAAGAAGCGAGAGCAGAAGGCAGCGTTTGTCTTCCTGGTAACCCTACTGCGAGGTGAGAAACCTGAAATTCCTGTGATGTGCAAGCGATCCCGTCGCCTCCCGGAGGTCCAAACTTGAAGTGCTTTCTTCGGTGGAAATTTGCTCACTTTGTGGTAAAAGTTCCCTATAAAAGGGGAGGAAAAAAAAGAAGCCGGTTTAAGAAGGCCTTGGGCAAGCAAGATAATGGCAAAAGTGCTCTCCGGTGCGTGTGAGGTTCTCATTCCGTGACTGTGAGGAAACTGGGGAGATGCTGGCTCTCTCGCTCTCTCTCTTAAGCTTTGGGGGCTTCCCCCGTGCTGGAACTTCTCAACCTCTCATTCAACATTCCAGAATGCAACTGGAAATGACGTTCTTTAAAGGGACACTATAGTTTTAGGGCAGATTTTGAGAACGTTTCTTTAGGCAGCTACAGGTAGAATGGTTTCTCTGAACCTTGCCCAGTGGAACTTCCGGTCCTGGTTCTTCTTGAGCGCCCGAAGTGGCCCGTGTCTCCTTCTCGATCTTCTCATTTTCTCTCCCAGCGTCCCGGATTCCATTTCCAGCCACCCTGATGTCTTCTCCCCTCTGAAGGTGCCAGTGGTCAGGATGGCACCTTCCTCTTCAGCCTGAGGTGGCATGGGCCCTCCTTCCTCCCCTCTTTGAACTTGCTCCCCTGCAGGCTGTGGGCTCAGGGCAAGCGTTAAGTCCCTTCTTTGCAGACGCAGCCCCACCCAGCATCTTCCGTCCTTGGAGGAGGCGGGCTGATCCATCCGTCAGCAAAGCAGGTGGTCGTGGAACAAACGGCACCCTTTCCTTCTCCCTACCCAGCACAAGGCACAATCAAAGAGTCCCGTTCTTGTGGGTTTCGAAGATGTCCTCCGATCTGGAGCAACCTGGTCAGGGATGGTCCTTTCGGAGTTGGTTGCTCTTATGGTTGAAGGATGGAAACGGCCTTTGACCCATTGATCGGCCCGTCATGGAAAACCATGCTTGCGTCGATTCTTTGACGTGCGTTGATTCCTTTGACCTGGGATATTAAACAGAGTTTGGGCACAGTTGGCTTCGTCTTGTGTGGTTGGCTGAGAGCCTAAAGGTAGATGGAGCAGGAGAGATGACTACCCTCTGCCGAACTCTGCCACGGATGAGGTTCCCTTTGTATAAGATTGTCAGCTGTGGTTTTCAGCCAAGATGACCAAGACATCCTTGGGAAGCACCTGATCCATGTCTTCCTCACCCTGACCCCAGCAAGAGAGCCCAGCTGGCGGCTTCTACCCTCCTCCTTCCTTGGTTCCTTCACTAGAGAGAAAAATCAGCGCTCGGACCACCAGATACTATTCTGAAGGACTTTTGTCGACGTCTACATTAGACTTCCTGAGTGTGCATATATGCTATATATATATATACATATATATATATACTTACATATGTTTTTTTTTCCTTTTCCCTTTTTTTTTTTTGAAAAAGTATTTTTTTAAAAGAACATCTCCATGTTACATGCTTTATACACAGAATGTATAGGATTTAAGGATTGTGTTCAGAGGGTGGGAAAGAAAAAACAGTTGAGTGATGTTTTCTCTTTTTGCAAAGAAAAGTGTATTTCTTGGGGCACAAATTACTTCTTTGTTAGGGGAGGGATTTTGGCCTTAGAAATGTAAATTGTTGCATATTACAAAGTGGTGCAGCTGAAATGGCGTATTTTTTTTTAATGTGAAACCAGGCACAATTTCTCTCATGCACATACACAAACGATTCCCAGCGGAAATCTCTTTTCCCTCTCTCCCCGCCTCCCATGAATAGTTTTTCAAGTGTGTGATATAATTTTATTTTCTATTTAAGCTTTACACGGCCTCTGGGTTAGCCTGAACGTCCAGAAGGGGCCAAAAGTGGTTTGTTTCTCAAACCTGGCAACTGTATGAGGTGTGGACTTCAACTCCCAGAATTCCCAGCCTGCCATGCTGACTGCGGGATTCTGGGAGTTGAAGTCCACACATCTTAAAAGTGCCTATCGTTGAGAAACCCTGATCTAGAGGGGTACCATCAATCTGTTACCCTTCTTAAGGACATTAAAAGGGGCAGGTGGGTGTCTTAATTGCTATTTTTAAAAATACCTGCCGACTAGATTCCCTTGCTGATGTTTTCTTTCCATTTTATAATCTCTTGATTCTAAGCTCCTTAGAATGCGTATTTTGCCCAAATTTGGGGGGGTCTGTTTCTACCAAATCAACCATGCCACATTTTTCTCCACTGATGAACTTTCCTGGCTACTTTCATCCTTTCAGTGGCCCAAGTGCAAGCAAGCTGGTCAAAAACTGCCTCCTTTCCCCCCACTTTTTTTTACTGAACAGCCTTTGTCACTGCAATCTCACCATTATTTATACCTGTCCACCCTCTGCAACTTTGAGGCTTGTGGACTACAACTCCAAAATTCCCCAGCCAAAGTTGGCGAGGTTGGACCCCCCTGGTTTATACAGTGACCCACAGTCTTCATTTAAGGAAATGTCAGTGTTTTAAATTTTTCTTGCCAGGTTGTAAGAAGGGGAGAATCCTTTAAAATCGAGATTTCTCTCTTGTCGGCCTTCATTTTCTCTTAGAGGAAGTGGGAGTTGTGGGGTTCCTGTCCAAATATAGAATTGGGCAGAAGCAGGAAGAACAGCCATTATCCTCTGGTGGATTCTAGGCCATTCCGAACCTGATCTCTTTCTCACTCACTCCGGTGGCTCCATTCAGACCCCATTCACACTCCATCAAGTCATGATGGCCGCTTTTAAGGACCGGGAACCTTCCAGTTCCTCAAAGATCTATATGGGCACCTCACTGGGTCACAACTACAGCCCTACACCTGCCCCCGCTCCTTTTCAGGAGGAGCCAGAAGGGCGAGGTGTCACATCTCAAAAATCTTCTGTCAGGATGAAGTGCAAAGGGAGGGAGAGCAAGGAGGAAGAGGGGCTCCTGGTTGGTTGGCTTTCTTTCTTTTTTTTTAAGGTGCTAAGATGGCTTCTCCCACCCTCAAATGCAGGCATCCGGTGGTTCTTCCGGTGGTGGCAGAGCGGCCATTTAGAGTTGTTTTAATGTAATTTTAATTGGGGGGGATGGGAGGGAGATAACGGATCAGGGGTTTGTTTTTGATGTTTTCTGTTGATGTTTCTATTTTGTAAAGTGCCCGGTCTATACAAGGGTGACATTTTCTGTTCATAAATAAATAAATAAAGATACCTTTTTCTGCTGAGATTCCTCCCTTGGCCAGAGAGCAAAGGACAAGGCCAGGGGTGGGATTCTACCAGTTCGCACCTATTCGTTAGAACCGCACCTATTCGCCTAATCCTGTAAGGAAGGCAGGAAGGAAACATTCTGGTGTTGCTTACAGAAACTGCCTCTCGGTTAACCCTTATTACATTCTTGGCAGGACTAGACTTCCTGTCTCAGGAGCTTCTCTGGAGTTTTTTTCCCCTCCTTTGCTGGTACTTTGCTTGTGTGGAGGGACCATTCAAAGTTACAATGGCACTGAAAAAAGTCACTTATGACCCTTTTTCACACGACTGTTGCAGCATCCCCACAGTCACGAGAGGCCAGGCGAGGAGATGTGTGCCTCAATGCGAGTGATGTTGATTTGGCCACACCCAGCCAGTCACATTACCACCAAGCCATGCCCACCAACTAAGCTACACCCACAGAACCGGTTGTTAAATTGAATCCCACCCCTGGACAAGTCTACCTTTGTAGACACAAGTTACTAGCAGGAGAAGACACACATACACACACACACCCCTCCTTTAAGGCCTCCTTCCTTCAGGCCCATAAGATGAGAGAGAAAGCCAGCAAGCAGGCTGACCCTGTGTCCACCAGGCTGCCCAGGAGGCAGGTTTTTCCCACTACAGCTAGTCCTCAACAACGGCTTGTTTAGTAGACCAAAGTTGCAATGGCACTGACAAAAGTGACTTATGACCGTGTCACACACCTTAACAACTCTTGCAGCGTCTCCATAGTCACGTGATCAAAATTAGGGCGCTTGGCAATTCTATTTATGATGGTTGCAGTGCCCCAGGGTTGTGTGAACACCTTTTTGGGCCTGACAAGCGAAGTCAATGGGGAAGCCAGATTCATTTAACAACTGTGTTACTAATTTAGCAACTGCTGTGTTTTATTTAACAAATGTGGCCAGAAAGGTGGTAAAATGAGGTAAAGTTCTCTTAACGAATGTTTCACTTAGCAACAGCAATGTTGGGCTCAATTGTCATAAGTCGAGGACTACCTGTCATCAGGAAAGTGTAAGACCTGAGACCTCAAAGATACAGGTATACTCACCCACTCACCAATGGCAAAAGCTAGGAACCCCTCTATATCTTTTTTTTTTTTGAAGTGAAGTAGGAGATGATGAAATTTGGCTCCTTCCTGTATCCCAATGGGTGCCTTTATGGCAGCCTTGGTTTTGGACCACCCCAGGCCTCCAGGGATCAGGAAATGGAGATCCTCCGGAACATGAGGCTCCAACCACAGTGGCAACACTTCCCAATGGGTGGTAAATTATCTCTTGAGATCCACTGTAAGTGCCTTGGCTTGTCCCAAGGTTGCTTCCCCAAGAGGCAATTCAACTTTTTTTCCCCTTCAAAACATTTTCTTTCTCCGGTTCTTATAACCGAAGTTAAAAACTTTGCGGCTGAGAAGCAAGTCCAGTTGCCTTTTGGAAAAGCACCTTTGGGGTAACCATGACCTGGATAATGGAAAATTTCCATAGACCTTAACTTTGCTGAATTTCAAGAGGTCTACCAGAAATTGCTCTAGTTTTAATTATAAGGCAGCCAAATCCCAAGCTAGTCAAAAAACTGATGCTAATATTTGTAACTCCCCCTTAGCTTCCAACGAATGCCTTCTGATCCAGTCTCCAGGGCCCATGGTGCTCTCTGAACCTGGTGGTTTTCTTACAGTTTACCAAATTAGCTAATAGCATCAGTGCTGAAAGGAGTAGAGTTTGCATTACCTAATTTGGTAACGAAATGTCTGCCAGAAAACTTAGCTCAGAGGCCACCAATTACTCCACTGTTCAATCCTGAACTATAAATATTATCTTCTATCGATCCAAGCTTCCTTCACAAGAGGAGGACTGTGAAAGACCTGAGTTTCTCAATATCCTGGCCAAGAATATCAACCAGCAACATTTTGCAATATCTGAGGCCTGGTCTTCCTGTCAAAGAAAGAGAAAAGTGACCAGCAGCTACTCAGTCCTAGAGCTCAATGGTCTTGGTCTTACAATCCTCTCTAATTTTAAGGGCTACACAATCACCTGATTGTATTTGCTACCCTCAGTGGATGCTCCTGTCCTTCCAGAAGAGAAAGCCCAAAGATCTGGAGATACCTGCTGGTCCTAGGAAAGGCAATGTCCTCCCTTAAACGATGACCAACAGAAGGTAAAGGCAAGGTATGTGGCCCTTGTAGTATATCCAACTCCCTATAGAAGCCAGGGTCAGCATGGAGGACATTGCTTTAGTTCAAGGAATTTTAGATTCAAGAGCCCATGATAGGGTGGATTTTTTGGAATGGTATGCAGAAGTTGTGACTATTAAGCCTTCCGTTAAGAGAGGGAAGCAGTAATCAGAGGTATCCATAAGAGAGTTCGAAGGGGCCTTGGAGGTCTTCTACTCCAATCTGTTGCTCAAGCAGTAAATACCATTTCGGGCAAATGGCTGCCAGGCCTCTTCTAAATCTCCAGTGATGGAGCACCTACAACTGAAGGCAAGTCATTCCACTGATTGTTTTCACTCAGGAAATTTCCTAGCATTGGAGGGAGATGAACCTGCCTTGGCCTCTACTCACATGAATTGATTCATATAGGATCTTCTCTACTAAGACCATCAGCTACCCACCAGTATCAATCTACTGTCTTTATTATTTTAATATCTCAAGGTGGCAAAAATACCTGATACTACTACTGTTTTCCTCACAAAGAGGTCACCCAACTGGCTTTCAGGCCTAAGGCAGGACTAGAACTCACCATCTCCTGATGATTGGCACAAAGTCACCCAGCTGGTTTTTGTGCTGAAGGCAAGACTAGAACTTGCGTCTCCTGGTGTCTATCCCAGTGTGTTAATTACTAGATCAAACTCACTGTTGAAATTCTTACCTGAATTGTCCCTAAGTGATTTCTTAACCATCCTATTTTTGATCAATGAGGTAAAAAATATGGGTCCACCACAGAAATAGGTAAGCTTCCTGACCAGAAGGAGTTCTGTACTATCCAGCCGGTCATTTGTCACTCAACATCTAGTTTCAACTTTCATAGTTGAGGTGAATTTGGTCTTTTGCCAAGGCAAGGAAATAACGTTAACAAAGACCCGGCCTAACAGGATATTAGATGAGAATTCAAGATGTACCAGAGCAGAACAGAGGAATTTATGATCTCACATTGTTTCCTAGTGCTTTTTTGGGTGGTGAGGTTAACTCCATCTGGGCCACAGATCCTGCATGGCCCTAATCTTAAAAGTGGATCAAAGCTTGAATCAAGCTAATCTGTGAGACTAAAATAAGTTTACTTTGCAGGGTTTATGAGTCACGCCGTCTCCATTAGAAGCACAGCTACACTCATCATCCCTGGGAAACATCTCTCCACCATGCCATGTGCTTCTCCATATCTTCTTTTATGGATATTAGCTCTTAGATTTTGGCTGAAGCATCCTTCGGTGCCCCAGAAAACAATCTTTAGCAGGAATCAAGTTAAGATCCCCCTCAGATAGGACCTCACCCTGGGGAGAGATCAGTAAATTTTGCCTCAGGATGCAGTGAAAAAAACAGAAGTAAAGTCCTACACTTAGGCAAGAAAAACCAAAAGTACACATATAGACTGGGTGAAACCAGGCTCAATAGCAGTAGCTGTGAGGGGGATCTTGGAGTCTTAGTGGACAACCAGTTAAATATGAGCCAGCTGTGTGCAGCCGCCGCCAAAAAAGCTAATGCAATCCTAAATTGCATTAACAGAGGGATACAATCGAGATCAAGTGAGGTACTAATACCACTCTATAAAGCCTTAGTAAGACCATACCTAGAGTACTGCATCCAGTTTTGGTCACCACACTATAAAAAAGATGTTGAGACTCTAGAAAAAGTGCAGAGAAGAGCAACCAGGATGATGAGGGGACTGGAGACTACAACATATGAAGAACGGTTACAGGAACTGGGCCTGGCTAATCTAGTGAAGAGAAGGACCAGGGGAGACATGATAGCAGTCTTCCAATATTTGAGGGGCTGCCACAGAGAAGAGGGGGGGTCATGCTATTTTCTAAAGCACCCGAAGGCCAGACAAGGAATAATGGATGGAAACTGAACAAGGAGAGATTTAACCTGGAAATAAGGAGAAACTTTCTGACAGGTGTTTGGCAACTGGCATGTATTTATGACGGTTGCAGTGTCCCGGGATCATGTGATCGTCTTTTGTGACCTTCTGATGAGCAAAGTCAGTGAGGAAGCCGGATTCACTAAACAACTGTGTAACTAACTTAACGACTGCACCAGAGTTGGGTATTCAGCAGATTCTGACCAGTTCTGGAGAACCAGTAGTGGAAATTTTGAGTAGTTCGGAGAACCTGCAACTACCACCTCTGACTGGCCCCGCCAACCCCATCTATTCTCTGCCTCCCATTGAGTCCCAGCTGATCGGCTGGGTCTCCTTTTGTTGCCCTGCACAGGTTAATGGAGTGGAGAGGGAATGGGATTTTGCAGTAACCTTCCCCTGCCACGCCCACCAAGGCACACCACGCCCATCAAGCCACGCCCACAGAACCGGTAGTCAAAAAAATTTGAATCTCACCACTGGACTGCACTGATTGTGGCAAGAAAAGTCGTAAAATGGGGTGGAATTCACTTAACAATTGTCTTGCTTAGCAACAGAAATTTGGCATTCAATTGTGGTTGTAAGTTGAAGACCTACTTTTAATCCTCAACTTACAACTATTTTAACATTTGAAGTTAGAACTGCATTGAAAAAAGTGATTTATGATTGGTCCTCACACTTATAACCGTTGCTGCATTTCTGCGGTCACGTGATCATGATTTGGAGGCTTGGCAACCATTTTGCCTTTATAATGGTTACAGCACCCAGTGGTCAAGTGGTCACCATTTGTGATCAAGCCAGCTTCCAGTAAACGAAGTTAGTGGGGAACTTGGTAGATAAGATCACAAGTCGTGGTCATGTGATGCCTTGCTTAACAACAGCAGTTTAACTGGGGGTTGGACTAGAAGACCTCCAAGGTCCTTACAACTCTTTCATTCTGTTATTCACTTAACAACAAATTTTCCAATTCCTATTGCCTTAAGTCGAGGACTACCTGTATTCTTATACGACATATTCTACTTTTCACATCCTTTCCCTTTTATTTGGGGGACATAATAAAAGAAGGATGATAAAATCTATTTTTAGGTTTTTTTAGTATTTTTAATGAAGCTCTTCTTTTTAGGCAATCAGCCAATAGGACATTTTGAGCTGAACAAGCAGGAAACTGGAGTGATGCAATTCTTTGCATGCTCATTCAAAAAATGTTTCATTGCGTATGTTTTTTTTTTAACTCAGGAAGAATAGATAAAATCTGCCAGTTAAAAATGGCTCCTATTGCAGTATTGCTTTAACTTTTTTTTTAATGTGTTGGTTAAATTATATTTCTTTTAGTTAAATTGTACTGGTCTAATCTTAGGCATGTCTATTTAGAAAGAGGCTTGCATCAAAAGACGCCAAAGCTGTGAATTAAAAATTAAATTCCTGGTTAGAAAAGTTCCTGTTTTCCAAAGATTATAAACAGAACTTCTCTGGCCACAAAAGTTTTAATTCAATATGACCTTCTTTCTTTATGTCATATAGTATGCTTTATTTTAATTGTGATGCTTCTGACCTGAATAACCACACAAACAAACCTTCTTTGTGGGGAGGATACAATAGTTAGTAAACAATCCTACCTTATAAGGTTGGTGTGTCAAATACCAAATGACAGAGTAATAAGTATGCTGCCCTGAGATCTTGAAGGAAAGGTATAATACATAATTAATAAACAAACAAACAGTTTTGCACCCAAAAGTTTCCTTGTTCCATTTCTCAGCCTGAAAAGCCATGAAACATTTGTTTTCCAGGGATTCATGAACATAAAAATGGTCTATTTTAAGTTAATTTTTCTGAAGTTGGTTTTTTTGGGAAGAAAGAGACTTGGGGCGGGGATGAAGTCCCAGAATGAAAAGGTCTGTTGAAAAGAGTTTGAGGCCCTGGATTTGATCACAATCCATATCAAATAGACACGACTTGTTCAACCATCGTACAGAAGAGCCTTGAAATTATAGTCTTAAAAGAATTTTTTTGTCAATGCCACAGGAGTAAATTGAAGTGCTTGAGACATCGTGATCTATTTGCCAATATGATGTAATGATTAAAGAACCAGGTAAGATGGTGAGATCTAGTCTTGCCCTACCCATGAAAGCTGGCTGGGTGACTGGGCCAATCACTAGGAGATGGTGAGTTCTAGTCCTACCTTAGGCATGAAAACCAAATGGGTTACTTTGGATCAATCACCAGGCAATGGTGATTTCTAGTCCTGGCTTAGCATGAAAGCCAACCGGGTTACTTTGGATCAATCACCAGGAGGTGGTGAGTTCTAGTCCTGCCTTAGGCATGAAAGCTGGTTGAGTGGTTTGGGGCAAATCAACAGGCGATGGTGAGTTCTAGTCCTGCTTTAGGCATGAAAGCCAGCTGGATGACTTTGGGCCAATCACTAGAAGGTGGTGAGTTCTAGTCCTGCCATAGACATGAAAGCCAAATGGGTGACTAGGCCAAACACCAGGAGGTGGTGAGTTCTAATCCTGCCTTAGGCATGAAAGCTGCTTGGGTGACCTCTCTCAATCCCACTTACAGGACTGTTGTTGTGGGGAAAATTAGAGGAGGAACGCATATTGTGTGTGTTCACTGCCTTGAGTTATTTATAAGAATAATAAAGGTGGGATATAAATAAAAAAATACACAAATAAATAAATTTTAACAGGATTGCCAATCCTACTTCCTAGAGCGGTGTTTCTCAATCTCAGTCACGCTAGGATGGGTGGACTTCAATTCCCAGAATGCTGGCTGGGGGAATTCTGGGAATTGAACTTTACCCATCTTAACATGGCTGAGATTGAGAAACATTGACCTAGAAAGTCCACATTTTTTTTTTACCGTAATTGATTACAAAGATTTCTCTTGCACAAATCCCCCAGCTATAGGCAACAAGAGCCAATAGTTTCACACCTCGGTCAAAAAGGAACTTATAACTGATGTTCTTTACATTCGGCTAACTACCCCAAAACAAGGAAGTAGCCATGGTTTGTTTTTGTTCAGTTGCTAAATTGTGTCTGACTCTTCACGACCCCATGGACTATATAGCACATCAGGCTCCCAGTCCTTCATTGCCTCAGAGTTTCCCCAAATTCATGTTCATTCTGTTGATGATGCTATTTAACCATCTCCTCCTCTGCTGTCCTCTTCTTTTGCCTCCCATTTTTCCCAACATTGGGGTCTTTTTCAGTGAGTCTTTTCTTCTCATTTGGTGACCCAAATATTGGAGCTTCAGCTTCAGCATCTATCCTTCCAAAGGACTGTCAGGGTTGATTAGCATGTTTAATTTTGCCTGGGAAGATCTGGTTAATATAGATAAAGATCTATACTAAGATAAAGATATATACCAAGATGATGAGGGGACTGGAGACTAAAACGTATGAAGAACAGTTGCAGGAACTGGGCCTGGCTAGTCTAGTGAAGGGAAGGACCAGAGGAGACACGATAGCAGTGCTCCAATATTTGAGGGGCTGCCACAGAGAGGAAGGGGAGTCAAGCTATTTTCCAAGGCACCCGAAGACCAGACAAGAAATAATGGATGGAAACTGAACAAGGAGAGATTCAACCTGGAAATAAGGAGAAACTTTCTGATAGTGAGAACAATCAACCAAGAGCAATCCAAAAAAGATGGAAGACAAAAGAACAGGACAGCAGAGGAGGAGAACAGAAGTTGCCCTCGGAAGTTGTGGGAGCGTCATCACTTCAGACTTTCAAGAAGAGGTTGGACTCCCATCTGTAGAAATGGTGTGGGGTCTCCTGCTTGGGTGGGGGTTTGGGCTAGATGACCTACAAGGTCCCTTCTAACTCTGATTATCTCTGTTGGATTTATTAGTGAGTTTAAGCCATCAAATCAAAACCGAGTCTTCTCAAGGTTACTGTGAAGATAAACTGGAGCTGCCCCAGGATGATCCCTCACTTGTGGAGTCTCAAATGCAAGCAACTTCAAAACTGGTTCCATCGCACGTGTTGGACATATTGCTGGACATGTTGGATGTTATGACATCCCTTTCGTGCAAAGAGTATGATGATAAGAAAAACCCATCTTCATGGCTTTCAACAGTGCAGGAAATGCTCCGGAAAATAAAGTGAAGATAGCGGTTGATCTTCTCAACGGGCTGCACTCCAGATGTCTCGATCTCCAGGCAGGAGATATTTCCTCAAGCTACAGCAGAATGAGGAAGAGATTGAACCATGAGATAGGAAAGTAGACCTATAGTGCATTAGTCTCATCTATTTTCAGAGATGGTCCTTATAGAAACCCCCAGGTCTCCAGTTTCAAGAGCTGGTTTATATCTTTCTTTTTTAGTTCACTCTGCCAGGTTTTTTCCTTGTTGGGGGGCTGGGTGTCTTTGAGCTTTTGAAAGCTGAGATGTACGTGGCTGGGGGACCCAAAGGGTGCATTAAAATAAGTTCAGGCTTCGGCGTACTGAAATTTAATGTCACTTCCACTCCTCTTTTCTCAGGCCAAAGAGGAGGCTAGAAGGTGTATCAGGATGTGTGTGTGTGTGTGTGTGCGAGAGAGAGAGAGAGAGAGAGAGAGAGAGAGAGAGAGAGAGAGAGAGAGAGAGAGAGAGAATGAGAATAAGACCGGGTCTTATTTTTGCTCCAAAAGATGCATTAGGGCTTATTTTACGGTTAGGTCATACGGTACTAAATGCGTCCATCTGGCTGATGATCTTAACTGGGGCTTATTTTGGGTGGGGGGGTAAGGCTTATATTACAAGCATCCAGAAAAATCATGCTAGGGCTATGTGTGTGTGTGTGTGTATGTGTATAAATTTATGTGTATATGTGTGTGTATAAATGTGTGTGTGTGTATTGAGGAAAACAATAAACACAAATTAATATAAAGGGGGGGGAAGGGATAAAAGGGAAAAGTTTTAAAAAACTGACCCCCAAAAATACATAACCCATATATATATATTTACAAAAAGTGACTTTTGGTATTTTTCAACCCAGAGACAATTATGAATTACAACAATACCACTAAATTTTGATCACGTGACCATGGTGATGCTGCAAGGATCACAAGCGTGAAAAACAGTCCTAAGTCACTTTTTCAGTACCATTGTAACTTTGAACGGTCGCTAAACAAACGATTGTATATCGAGGACTGTCCTTTCAGCCAATGTTTCCTTTCATCAACTCACCCCACTACAGGAAAGGTTCTAAAACCCTGACTGGAGCCACCACAGTGTGATCAAAGCTCCAAATGAAATACCATGGTGCCAACCATCTTGGATCATGTTTGATTCTTGATGGGGGTCTGCTGCTCCTCCCCCCAAGAAAGTGAAGAGGGAAAGTCTGTAGAGATTCTCAGTCATCCAGGTCATCCAGGTTGTCCCAAAGGTGCTTTGTCAGGAGGCGACTGGACTTTCTTGTTTTTTCTTTTGAAGACGTTTCCCTTCTCCTCCAAGAAGCTTCTTCAGCTCTGACAGGATAGTGAGGAATGGAAGGATTTATATTCCTTGCAGGCAGCTGGTCATTTGCATCCTTTTAGAGGGTCGTTGAAGCACTTGGAGGTTTGTCTGGATCCTCAGGGTCACCTCCTGAAAAAAGCACCTTGGGGACAACCATCCTCTGGAGGACTGAAAATCCCTACAGATCTTTAGCTATACAATTTGGGCTGAACACCCTTTGAATGGTGTGGGAGTAGGAATGAATTTCCAGAGGAAAAATTGCAGACTACAGGAACCAGGAGCACCACTCAGGTCACCCTCAGATGAACCTCCAAGTGGCCTCAACAACTCTCTAGAACAGGGGTGTCCAACCTTGGCAACTTTAAGACTTGTGGACTTCAACTCCCAGAATTCCTCAGCCAGCTGGCTGAGGAATTCTGGGAGTTGAAGTCAACAAGTCTTAAAGTTGCCAAGGTTGGACACTCCTGCTCTAGAAGGATGCAAATGACCAGCTGTCTGCAAGGAATATAAACCCTTCCGTTTCATCATCATCCAGTCAGAGCCAAAGAAGCTTCTTGGATGAAAAGCGAAACATCTTCAAAAGAAAAAACAAGAAAATCCAGTTGCCTCCTGAAAAAGCACCTTTGGGGGAAAAAACGGGTTTACTCTTCCTGGACTCTCAGCTCCTATTTAAGCAGTAAATGGAAATCATGGCAGTTTTACTTGGAACAGGTCGCTCACTTAGTGCCCTTTTCATCTAAAGTTATGAGATATCTCAACTGGTAAAGGAGAACGTGGACAACTGGAAAGGAGAACATATGGGGGAAAGGAAAACACCCCCACTGTTTAAATTTCCTGACATCGTCAACAAATACTACAGTGGAAAAACTGTGCACACACAAAAAGTGTGCTTGGGCCGACCTGCACTTGGGTAGTCCTCAATTTATGACCATAACAAAGCCTGCCAATTAGGGTCATAAGTCATGACAGTCATAAATCAGATCATCACGAGGCAGCAAGATGCTGGCATCAGACAACGGGGCTTGAGATGAATCTAATGTTGGAAAGCACCATGAAATTCTGAAGAGAAAATGCAACAGCAGAGTAAGCAGAGTAAGCAATATGCTTTGTTGAAAGAAAATCTAGTTGCATATTTACGTTTCATGTTATCCTTCAGATGTTCAAATTTAGTATAAGTTTTTTAGTCTGTATTTAATGCTGGTTTTCTTGATGTACAGTACAGAAACAGTCTTGTTTTCTTGTAATTATTGTATAAATGCTTTTAATATAGAGCTTTTATTTTAACAAATGAGCAGAAATTGCCTTTTGTGTATTTGCTGCACCTTTTAAAGACTGTTAATATTAAAATATTGTACATACAAAAGTATTATATACCTCTTATGTATAAATGTGATAGATCAGACAATTTATTTTTGTGTTTTTTTACAAACTATTAATACACTAAAAGTCTTGCTGATGTGATTTAATGTACTTGTAACTTATTTACTTCTGGAGGTTCCATTATATCTTTTTAAACCTCTTTTTAATTAAAGAAAAAGAGAAAATGCAACAGCAGAGTTAGAAGGGACCTTGAAGATTGTCTAGTCCAACCTCCTGTTCAGTCAGGAAACTCTATATCATTTCAAATAAATAGTTGTCCAATCTTTTCTTAAAATCCTTCCAGTGTTGGAACATTTACAATTTCTGGAGGCAAGTCGTTCCACTAATTGTTCTCACTGTGTGGAAATTTCTCCTTAGTTCTAGGTTGCTTCTCTCTTTGATTCGTTTTCATTCGTTCTTTCTTGTCCTGCCTTCAGGTGCTTTGGAGAATAGGTTGATGTTACCCCTCTTTCTTTGTGACAGAACCTCAAATATTGGAAGACTGCTATCATGTCACCCCCTACTCTTTCTTTTCATTAAATGAGACATATCCAATTCCTGCAACTATTCCTCATATGTTTTAGCCTCCAGTCTTGTAATGGCACCTTTATTGTTCTTCTCTGCACTCTTTCCAGGGTCTCTGGACCTTTTTTTATATCGTGGCAACCAAAACTGGACGCAATATTCATTCAATACCAAGACAACTAGACCCACCTTGGTTTCTCATGTGGCAAATCTTGGTCGCTTGGATGCTTGGGCCAAGTTGGACAGCATCTCAGATGTCCTTCCAATGCAGCCACGATGACTCATCCAATTTTGAAGAAGTCTAAGAGACCGGTGAGTCTTTCTGATATTGTAAGACCAGTTGGCCAAATTCCTACGTGCCACGGGCCGTCCAGATCAAAGTTCTTGCATCACGGATGCAGAAGTAAAAGTGGCTTATCTACCCCGATCCTTCCTTGATTGAAATTGTAAATCCAGCATATGGTAGTTGCTTCTTCCTCTTTACTACAAGCCTTTTAGGGAAGGGGTTACCCAAAGAAACCACACCAGCTAACTGCTTGAGTAACTCCCGAGCAGTTGTAGCAGACCCAGGTAGGTTACCAACCACCCATTGCATGACACACTCAAGCCCCACTCAAAGGATTTGCTGCTATAAGCGTGTTCCAAAAATTGAAGGAGGCTTCCTTTATTTCACTTTTTCATTGGGCAACACGCCACATCTTTAAGGCTGAAGAGGCTGGCAGATTGTTCTCTGGATCTCAAAAAGATGGGGAGAGCAGACTTACGGCTCCTGAAGACCAGGCTGGTACTTTGGGTCCTGTTCCAGGCAGGTAAAACTAACATTTCTGTTCGTTAGATTCAGAATATCGTTTATTTTATTTTATTTTATTTGTATCCTGCCTTTATTTTTATAACAAATGTCTCCAGGCATTGGACATATCCGATATACCTTCCCCCTCTTATTTTCCTCATCACAACAACAACCCTGTGAGTGGCGGGTGGGTGGATAGGTTGGGCTCAGAGAGAAGGACAAAGTCACCTAGCTGGCTTTCATGCCTAAGGCAGGACTTGAACTCAAGGTCTCCCTCTTTCTGGTCTGGGTCCTTAACCAAACTGTTTTATGTTATCTGAGTATTATTGCTAACATTTCATTTTAAAAAACGGATGGTCCTTTAGTAGGGCTGGCTGGGAAATTTTATACATTGAAGTCCACATATCTGAAACTGCTCTAGTTGAGAAACACTGATGTAGGAGATTCAGCTTTAGTAATACATTAAAAAAAACAATTTAGGTTTCACCACAAATCACAAATTTGACCATGAGGAAGCAACCTGATGTAATTGCTTAAAAACCTAATCTTAGATTGCCCAAATAGATGGGTTGTAAACATTTTGATTGTGAGGAGAGATCCATTCTGTTCTATGCCAAGATATTGAGGGTTTATCTGGAGCATTTTGTATAGGTAGTCCTCAACTTACAACAAAAGCAATAGCACTTAGACTTATATACTGCTTTACAGTGCTTTACAGCTCTCTCTAAGTGGTTTAGAGTCAACCTCTTGCCCCCAACAACCTGGCTCCTTATTTTACCCACCTCGGAAGGAAGGAAGGCTGAGTCAACCTTGAGCCTGGTGAGATTTGAACTGCCAAATTGCAGTCAGCCAGCAGTCAGCAGAAGTAGCCTGCAGTACTGCACTCTAACCACTGCAGCACCACGGCTCACAACAATTCATTTAATGACTGTTTAAAATTTCGATGGCATTGAAAAAAGTGACTTATCACCAGTTTGAACTCCGTGCCACTCAGACAGGACACAGAAATAATCTTTGCATAAAGAAGCAGTGTTTCTAATCTTGGTACATTCAGGTCATAGCAACATGGACTACATATACTGTATGTCAGGGCTCCAACAATCCACCCCCATTCAAATCATGAGTCTTGAGCGGCATCTCTCAGAGTTAAAAGAAAATCATTTATTAGGAGTGAACAAGTCGGCATTACCTGGGTGCAGCTGACTCTGAGACACATCATTCATTTCTCCCTTGACCTCGGTCTTCCCCCACCCCCTGGATGTATATTCTCCAATGGGACACATCCATAGCCAAGAGTCATCCATCATGCACTCCAGTAATAATCTTATGTGCCAAAAGCTTTGGCCGCCTAGCAATTATCTATGGAAATATTTCAGGTATGCATTGCTTACCCCACTCCCTTTCTGCTGACAACTCTAAAAGACCAGAGAAATATTTTTGAGTTGACATTGTACGGCAATAGCAATAGCAGTTAGACTTACATACCGCTTCACAGTGCTTTACAGCCCTCACTAAGTGATTTACAGGGTCAGCCTCTTGCCCCCAACAATCTGGGTCCTCATTTGACCCACCTCGGAAGGATGGAAAGCTGAGTCAACCTTGAGCTAATGAGACACAAACTGCCAGCAGTCGGCAGTCAGCAGAAATAGCCTACAATACTGCATTCTAACCACTGCGCCACCACGGTTCTAGACAGGAATGACTCTTTATTCCCTTTATTTGGGGACTAGGTAGCTTAGTCCTTAGTCAATCACTTCCTCCCATTGTGCTTCTTTGTGTAGGTCTTTGTTTTGCTGCTGAGATCCGGAGAACGTGGGTCATCGGAGGCAAGGAAGTGACACCCCATTCTAGGCCCTTTATGGCCTCCATCCAACATGAGAACAAACACATTTGCGGTGGGTTCTTGTTGAGACGAAGATGGGTGATGACAGCAGCTCATTGTGTGATTCCCAAGTAAGGAAGAACTTACCCCATTCCTCACTCTAGCACTGATGATGTTACCTAGTTGCAGGGGTGGGATTCTACCAGTTCGGGCTGGTTCTCTAGAACCGGTTGTTGTGATTCTGCACAGTTCTGAGAACCAGCAAACCGTGCCCCTGGCTGGCCCCGCCCCTCTTCACCTGCCCCTCCCCTTCTCTCCCAGTCAGCCCTTAGCGCCCATGCGTGACGTCGCTGACTGCGTTCTTCCCCTCCCAGTCACTCCTTAAGGTATTTTTCCCCTCCCGACGATCAGCTGTTCCTATGATCAGCTGTGCCGGGATTCCCCTCACTGTCTTATTGGTTCACCCAAGAGGCTTCCCTGAGGCTCAGGAAGGCAAAAAAATGGAGGGGCCGCTCCATTTTCTGCCTTCCTGGGCCTCAGGGAAGCTTCCTGGGAGCAAAAACGCCCCCCAGGAAGCTTCCCTGAAGCCCAGAAGGCCCCCAAAATTGGGAGGGTGCTGCAAAAATAATAAGAAGCCATGCCTTCCCAGTCACATGGCCATGCCCACCTAGCCACACCCACTTAGCCACCCCCACAGAATCGGTTGTTAAAAAATTTGAATCACACCCCGCCTAGTTGGGTCATGAAACATCTGCAGAGAATAGAGAATAGAATAGAACAGAACAGAACAGAACAGAATAGAATAGAATAGAATAGAATAGAATTCTTTATTGACCAAGTGTGATTGGACACACAAGGAATTTGTCTTTGTGCAAATGCTCTCAGCATACAGAAGAAAAAAATAAAAATACATTCATCAAGAGTCGAGAATCATAAGGTATAACATTTAATCATAGTCACAGGGTACAATAAGCAGTCAAATCATACTAAGAAACCGTCAATATAAATCATAAGGATACAAGCGACAAAGTTACAGTCATACAGTCACAAGTGGGAGGGGATGGGCGATAAGGAGTGATGAGAGGATTAATAGTAATAGTAGTGCAGACTTAGTAAATGGTTGAACAGTGTTGAGGGAATTATTTGTTTAGAAGAGTGATGGCGTTCGGGGGAAAACTGTCCTTGTGTCTAGTTGTTCTGGTGTGCAGGGCTCTATAGCGTCGTTTTGAGGGAAGGAGTTGAAACAATTTATGTCCGGGATGTGAGAGGTCTGTAAATATTTTCACAGCCCTCTTTTTGACTCGTGCAGTATACAGGTCCTCCATGGAAGGCAGGTTGGTAGTAATTGTTTTTTCTGCAGTCCTAATTATCCTCTGTAATCTATGTCTGTCTTGTTGGGTTGCAGAACCAAACCAGACAGTTATGGAGGTGCAGATGATAGACTCCATCCTTCCTCAGCTCCTTGGGCAAACAGCCAAGCTCAGAGAGCACCACCAAGGACCCCACAACTCAACCCTGAGCTACAAATATTCTCTTCTACCAATAACAGCCAGTGTGGTGTGTTGCAACTAGATGACAAACAGATCAGATTGTTCCCTCTCAAGGGCATTATTCTGCATGCAAAGTCAGCTGGATTGGAGTTCCAATTCGTACCAGATCATCTGAGAACATCTAGAACTAGGGTGTCAAACTCAAGGCCTGTGGGCCGGATATGTGCGTGGCCCTCCCAAGCTCCGTTTTGGCTGGCAGAGGGCTAGCAAAAGAAAACTTAAAACAAAACAAAACAAAAGGAGAGATGCTTCTCCTTTTGCATTTGAGAATCCAAGGAGAAAGGGAAAGAGGAAAGACAAAGGAAAAGAAGGGAAGATGGGAAGGGAGTAAGGAAGGAAAAAGAAGGGAAGAAGGGAAGAAGGGAAGGAAGAAGAAAGAAGACTGAAGCGGGAAGGAAAAAGAAGAAAAGGAAGGAAGGAGGGAAGGAGAGGGGGGAGGAAAGAAGGAGGGAAGAAATGAAGGAAGGAAGGAGGGAGGGAGAGAGGGAGGAAACGAAGGAAGGAGGGAGGGAGAGAGAGAGGGAGGAAAAAAGGAAGGATAGAGGGAAGGAAGGAGGGAAGGAGTGAAGGAAGGAGGGAGAGGAAGGAAAGAAGGAAAAGAAGGAAAGACGGAAGGAAGGAGGGAGGGAGGAAAGAAAGAAGGAAGGAAGGAAGGAAGGAAGGAAGGAAGGAAGGAAGGAAGGAAGGAGAGGAAGGGTCTGAGGGAAGTCCTGCTTTAGCATTTGGCCACCACAGGTGCCCCCGACACAAGTGACACTTCTCGACTTACAAAGGACCCCAAAATTTCCATGGCTAAAGCAAGACAGTTAAGTGAGTTGTGCCTCATTTTCTGACCTTTTTTGCGTCAGTGGTTAAACAAATCCCTGCAGTTGTTAAGTGAATCATGCAACTGCTAAGCAAATCTGCTTGCCCTGTTGACTTTTCTTGTAAGAAGGTTATAAATGGGGTTTACACGACTCAGAGGCAGGGGTGCGCTTCAAAACTATCAGCAACCGGTTCTTTGCCTGATTACTGGGTGGGCGTGACCATGGTGGGCATGGCCTAGTCAGCTTCCTGCACCAGGGGGCATTTTCACCCTCTCCGGAGGCTTTCCTCGAGCCTCTAGGAAGGTAAAAATGGCCTCCTCCACCTGCTGTGGTGCAGGAGGCCAACTAGGCCACCTTCCGGAGCCTTCCAGAGCCTTCCGGAGCCTTCCAGAGCCTTCCGGAGCCTCTGGAAGGTGCGTTTTCCACCCAACCTGAGCCTCTACGTGGATCCTGCATTTACCTGACATCTATGGAGGGATTTCTGGAAGGGGTGGGATGGGTGGGCAGGGCCAGCCAAGGGTGGAATTTGCTGGTTCACCGAACCAGCCATAAAACTAGCTATGGGTTTGCCCGAATCGGGGAGAACCGGTAGCAGCCCACTCCCGCCCTGGCGACAGTGCAATGGTCATAAATAGATGCCAGTAACCAAGGGCCTGGATTTTAATCAGGTGACCCCTGGGATGCTGCCACAATTGAGCCCAAAATTTCTGTTGCTAAGTGAAACATTTGTTAAATAAGTTTTGCCCCATTTTACGAACTTTCTTGCCCCCGTGGATAAGTGAATCACTGCAGAAGTTAAGTTAGTAACTCGGTTAAGTAAATCCGGCTTTCCCCATTGACTTTGCTTGTCAGAAGGTCGCAAAATGCAACTGTCATAAATAGGAGTCAGTTGCCAAGCGTCTAAATTTTGACCATGTCACCATGGGGGATGCTGCAACCGTCATAAGTGTGAAAACTGGTCATAAGTCACTTTTTTCATTGCTGTTGTAATGGTCACTAAATAACGTTGAGGACTATCTGTATAAATGAATCCACTTTTTAAAGGGTGTATATAAATAGAATAGATTTTTAGAATTTAGCTTGGATTGTTTGGGTAAAGCACGTCGGGCTGTTGGATCTGCTGACGTTTATGGCTAACGTGACTGTGAATTCACTAAAGGGCCAAACTCCACTTGAAAATAAGTGTGTGCATATACAGGTAAGCCTCGACTTACAACCATTTATTTAATGACCGTTCAAAGTTGCAACGGCACTGAAAAATGCGACTTATGACCATTTTTAACAGTTACAACCTTTGCAGCATCCTCAAGATCATGTGATCAAAATTCAGGTGCTTGGCAGCTGGTTCCTATTTAGGATCGTTGCTGTCTCCCAAGCGTGTGTCATCTTCTTTTGCAACCTCCTCACAAGTAAAGTCAATGGAGGAGCCAGATTCACTTAACATGAAACAGAGGGATAGAATCAAGATCATGTGAAGTGTTAATACCACTTTATAAGGCCTTCTGGTAAGGCCACACTTGGAATCCTGCACCCAGTTTTGGTCACCACGATATAAAAAAGATGTTGAGGCTCTAGAAAAAGTGCAGAGAAGAGCAACAGAGACGATTAGGGACTGGAGTCTAAAACATATAAAGAATGGTTGCAGGAATTGGGTATGACTAGTTTGATGAAAAGAAGGACTAGGGGAAGGGTGGAATTCAACCGGTGTTACTACCAGTTCCTTCCCTTCTCTTTCCTTATCTGCCTTGCCTCCTGTATTAAATTTAGGGAAGGTTTTTGCACAACCTATTCAGTTACAAACCTTGCTTTTCATCTGCAAAAGTGATGCTTTAAAAAGGTTTAACTAAGCGGTTGAATGCGCGCGCATGTAACACACCTAAAGCTGTGCCTCCTGGACAGCTGATAAGCGCTGCGTGTGGACGCGCAGCATTTGAAAAACCACTTTTTTACTGCTTTTCCAACCTCAGCAAAGCAGCTGAGGTTGAAAAAGCCGGAAATAAAGGTCAGGTAAGAGCCCGGGCAGGTGGGCGGGCCAAACAGCAGCAGACACAGAACCGGTTCTGTGTCTGCTGCTCTTCAGAGCTACCGGTTTTATAGAACCAGGCAGAACCAGTAGCATCCCACCCCTGACTAGGGGTGACATGACAGCAGTCTTCCAATATCTCAGGGGCTGCCACAAAGAAGAGGGAGTCAAGCTATTCTCCAAAACACCTGAAGGCAGGACAAGAAGCAATGGATAGAAACTAATCAAGGAGAGAAGCAACTTAGAACTAAGGAGGAATTTCCTGACAGTTAGAACAATCAATCAGCGGAACAACTAGCCTCCAGAAGTTGTGAATGCTCCAACACTGGAAGTTTTTAAAAATATGTTGGCAAACTATTTGTCTGAAGTGGTGTAGGGTTTCCTGCCTGGGCAGGTGGTTGGGCTAGAAGACCTCCAAGGTCCCTTCCAAGTCTGTTATTCTATTCAATAAGTTACTAACTTATTAATTGCAGTGATTCATTTGACAACTGTGGCAAGAAAGGTCGTAAAACGGGGCAAAACCCACTTAACAAATGTCTCACTGAACAACAGAAATTTTGGCTTCAGTTGTGGTCATAAATTGAGGACTGCCTGCATTGCCGTATTTCCCAAAAGCTAAAGAGAGCTTATGGGTTTGTTTGTTTTTTCTCGTGGAAATTGTCTTGTGCAGGAGGGATCAACGTTGCCGCTTCTAACTTTTCCCCATTTATCCTGGCAGGCGCTCCTCACAGTTTCGCGTCATCCTGGGGGCCCATTCGCTCAAGACTCAGGAGGCCTCCCAGCAAATCTTTGGCATCCAGAACTCCATCGCTCACCCGCTTTTCAATGCTGAGACAGTGAAAAATGACATCCGTTTACTCAAAGTGAGTGTGGGCAGAGAAACAGGCATCCGTCTGGGTACATCATGGGGGAAGAAGAATGGTGTTATGTGATTTTGCCACCTCATGTTGCAAAGGAACAGTGTTTCCCGATAAAGGTCTCAGTTAAAGGATATTAACCTTTTGTGCAAGGTCCTAAGGCCAGGACTTCCTCCCTCCCTCCTTCTTCTCTTCCTTCCTTTCTCCCTCCCCTCCCTTCCTTGGTAGAAGGAAGAGCCGTGGTGGCCTAAGGGTTAGAATGCAGTATTGCAAGCTAATTCTGCCAACTGCCAGCAGTTCAAACCTGAGCAGCTCAAGGTTGATTGAGCCTTCCATCCTTCCAAGGTCAGTAAAATTGTTGGGGGCAAGAGGCTGACTATAAACCACTTAGAGAAGGCTGCATTGCAATTGCTTGCTTGCTTCCTCCTGCCTTCCTGCCTTCCTTTTTTCTTTCCTTCCATCCTTCTTTCCTTCCCTTCCGTGCCTTCCCTTTCCCTTCCCTTCCTTTCTCTTTCCTTATCTGCCTTGCCTCCTGTATTAAATTTAGGGAAGGTTTTTGCACAACCTACTCAGCCAGATCAGTTACAAACCTTGCTTTTCATCTGCAAAAGCAATGGCTTTAAAAAGGTTTAACTAAGTGGTTGAGACACGAGGAGTCACACTGAAGGCCAATAAAAATGTGCACTTTTGCTGAACCGTTATTCACTGCCGCAGAATAAAGTAAGATTCCAGTTTCTTACTGAAGTCAGAATAAATGGCAAATTTAAAAAAGCATCTAAGAAGCTACCTTAAACCAAATTAGATCAACTAATCTGTCTATGTGCTCTTGTCTTCTAAGCTTGATTGGGAAAAGTTCTTCAGATTTCAGACAAACCGAGGACTGAAATTCTAGTTGTTCATCAGTGCAAGATATATTTTCGGTCTCTCGGTACCCAAAGCCTCACAACGCTATTCTTAACACACTATCATAACCCCAAATAATTAATTCATCAATACCCAGGTGGGGGGAGGCTGTTTTGTCCATTGTTCTGTTTATTAAAAATTAAACACCAGGGGGCGATCCTGGCTTCCAGAAGGAAAAAATAATTGGAGGCAAAAGTATGATATAGTTAAGTTCCAGCAGGGTGGAAATGGCTAACGGCTTCACAGATCAGGAACACGTCAGATGGCCAACATCTGGATGGTGTGGCCCGACATTTGGTTGTTTTGAACAGCTTCTGCAATGCTCCCCCTCAACATTTCTCTCTAGAATTCTCCAAACCTTTTGCATCACTTTGCATGAACAAACTGCTGGCCATAAAAATACCGCAAACAAAATTTATGTAACTTTGCCGGAAAAGAATATTTCAAGAGTAACAGAGAAAACTCTGTTCCGATGGTTTGGGGTTGCCTAAAGCGACATGGTGAGGGAGGAGTTGGAATCGGTGGGACTACATGGATCAGGGGTGTCAAACTGGATTTCTTTGAGGGCCAAATCAACATTGTAGTTGGATGCATCCTGCAGCACCCTGCTGGCCAAAACGGGGCACGTGGAGACCCCACGGGGCCCCCGCATGGCCCCTTTTCGGCCTCTTTAGCTTATAAATGTCTTGGGTGCCAGTGTGGTCAGTTGGTCATGTGATTTGTTGTTCGTTTGGAACAGAGGAATCGGAGAATAAATTATTGCTGATTATGTTACCTAGTCTGGTAATGAAACATTCAGAAACTAAATTGAAACAAGCTTGGAGAGCGAACCACTGCCAAAATCTAAAACCTGAGCTACAAGGGGTTTTTTTTATTATTATTATTTCAACTCTATACCATATTAGACAAATGCCTGTCCAATCTCTTCTTAAAAACATCCAGTGATGGAGCATCCACAGCCTCTGGAGTTAAGTTTTTCTGCTGATTGATTGTTCTCACCGTCAGGAAATTACTTTTTAGTTCTAGCTTGCTTCTCTCTTTGATTAGTTTCCATCCGTTGCTTCTTGTCCTGCCTTCTGGTGCTTTGGAGCAGTGGCCCCCAACCTTTTTTGTGCCACGGCCCGGTACCGGCATCACAAAATGATCCGCGGCCCGGTACCGGCACCGGCACCAGCACGTATGACAAGGCAAGGCGAGCCGAGCGACCGGCCAGCCAGCCGTCCCCCGCTTCTCCCCGCCACCTTCAACTCCTCCTTTGTAGCTTTGTCGATGGGCTTCGCTTCGGGACGGCTTCGGGACGGTCGCTCGGGTCACCTTGCCTTGGGTGCTGAAAGAATCCTCGCGCCTTAGTTTCGTTCGAAGCCCCCCGCTTCGATGAAACTAAGGTGCGAGGATTCCTTCAGGACCCAAACGCCGCTTTCCAACTGGAAAAGCTCACCCGGAAGCACTTTCTCATCAAAACAAGATGGCGGAGCCCAGCAAACTGGTGGCCCGGTAGGAAATGTTCCACGGACTGGTACCGGTCTGCGGCCTGGTGGTTGGGGATCCCTGCTTTGGATAATAGCTTGATCCCCTCTGCTTTGTGGTAATCCCTGAGATATTGGAAGACGGCTATCATGTCACCCCCTAGTCCTTCTTTTCATTAAACTAGACATACCCAATTCCTGGAGGGGCGTTTTTGCTCCCAGAAGGCTTCCCTGGGGCCCAGGAAGGCAAAAAATGGTGTGTGTGTGTGTGTGTGTGTGTTGTGCCCCTCCCTCCATTATTTGCCTTCCTGAGCCTCAGGGAAGCCTCTTGGGCGAAGCAGTAAGACAGAGAGGGGAATCCCGGCACAGCTGATCATAGGAACAGCTGATTGTCAGGAAGAAAAAAAAGTACCTTAAGGAGTGACTGGGCATGCGATGTTGTGCATGCACAATAAGGACCAATTGGGTAGGGAAGGGATACTGGGTCGGGGGTGTGGCCAGCCAGAAGTTACTACCGGTTTGGCTACTCAAACCCAACCCTTGCTACCGGTTCACCCAAACTGGTGCAAACTGGCTGAATACCACCACTGCCTCTGTTCCATGTTAAGTGATTCATGCTTTGCAGATGAATCATTGCTGAAAATGCAACACTGGCCTTAGCAGCCCATCTCTTCTTCTTCTCTCCGTCTGCAGTTGAACAGATCCGCCATTTTCAATAAGAACGTCCGGAAGATCAAGTTACCTCACGCCTACACTGATCTTTGCCCTGGACTCACATGCCATGTTCTCGGCTGGGGGGACATCTCAAATTATGCGACCATCCCCACCAAACTCATGGAAGCCAACACAACCATCGTGGACAGGAAGGCTTGTAACGAATCGTGGCAAGGACACGTCTCCAAGAGCATGGTCTGTGCAGCCAGCACCAGTGCCGTCCTGCGTGGTTTCTGCTCGGTGAGCCTGGGGCGGCCTTCCCAAAATAGAAACTCAGAATGCTAAGGAGTTTTATTATATGCCATGTTTGGTCAGAGACTGAACACAGCGAGGGTGAAATTGTGAACATGGGGCAGTGCTTGACAAAAAAGGTTAGTGCTGTCGTCCATCAGCCCATTGGACAAAAGTTGAGGGATTTAAACCAGGGGTGTCAAACTCAAGGCCTGCAAGCTTCATCTGGCTCGCAGGGTGTTTAGATCTGGCCTGCAGGGCTGCCCTGGAAACAGCAAAAGAATTGTTGTAAGTCGAGAACTACCTATATAAATATGATGAATGAATGAATATAGGAGGGAATTTGCAAGATCTAATCTACCCATACCAATCATTACCTCTCTACCATCTGGGTTTTTTTTAATTCTTTTCCCTTGATTCTACTGTCCTTGGGTGTTACCAAATCTATTTTTGTGGTTGGTCACACAGACAGCCTGTGATGACCCAGGGTGGGATACAAAAACAACACAGGAACAAAAACAGGTGAAGTCCCTTTAATTCCTTTAGCGTGGCTTCAAAGCTCCAAATATCCTTGACCGGAAACAAAAAAATCTCCCCCACAAACAGTTGCAAAAAGGAGGAAATGTCGTTTAAACTAAAAATGCCGATAAATTATAATTAGAAAAAACAACACAAACCACACTGAAGCAATTAAGGGAACCAGGCAAAATAAGGGCTTGAAGACGTCCACAGATATCAGAATACACATTGGGAAGGATGCCAAACTCAGCTAAGAATGGACAGACTAGAGATATTTCCACGCTTTGTTTCCAGCACTCGCCCTTACGCATGTCCTTCCTCTTAGGCAGTTGTCACAGCTGCAGCCCATGAAGAGGATCAAGGCCCTCTCCTCCCCAGTAGACCACGTCTCTCCCTGATCCTCTCCTCCCTGCGTGCCCTAGGATGGAGAGGGGATGGGCCTGGGTCCTCCTCTGACTGCCCAGCCGGCCTCTGCCTTTCCCCAGCCTCCTCCACAACCTCCGGAGCCACACTTTCACACCCTGTCAGCTGTTCCTCCTGTCCCTCAGAGCCAGTCTCCAACAGGGGCATGACACAACCAGATGTGTAGACTGGATTTGACATTTCTGTCATCAATATTATTATTTGATATTTAATACCATGTTATTGTGGGGGGGGGGACATGGGGATATTGCTTGAACCCATCTGCCCAAGGGCCATTCCTGAGACCCTATACCTGACCCCTATCTTCCTTCTTTTGTAGGGTGACTCAGGTGGCCCCTTAGTGTGCGGGAAAAACGTTCATGGCATCGTCTCCTTCAACGGAAAGAGATGCGGTGATCGGCATTTTCCGGATGTCTATACCCGCATTGCCAATTACATCCCCTGGATCCGTTTCGTGCTGCAGACTTTTTGATTGGTGGTCTTGGAAGGCTGGGGGTGGGGTCTGAGGCGAGTTTTTCAAAAAAGAAAAGCTGACTTGTTTGGTGGGAGAGGAGAAACAGATTTATTCAGCTTTGTCCAGGTCTACAATTCCCAAAATTTCCAAGCCATTCACAGCCGTATTGATGGGATGCTCTAGTCTAGATGATGTGTTCATCACACATCTGGAAGAATAGAAGTCGATGTTACACTGACAATTGGATATTTTTAAAGACAGCTTCCATAGAATAGTTAAATGTAATTCATCAAGGGCGCAGTATAATGTACATCTATAGAATGCTATAATCATCTCCTCCTCCTCCTCCTCCTCCTCCTCCTCCTTCTCCTCCTCCTCTTCTTCCTCCTTCTCCTTTCATGTCTTCTTCTTCTTCTTCTTCTTCTTCTTCTTCTTCTTCTTCTTCTTCTTCTTCTTCTTCTTCTTCTTCTTCTTCTTCTTCTTCTTCTTCCTCCTCCTCCTCCTCCTCCTCCTCCTCCTTCTTCCATGTCTTCCTCCTCCTCCTCTTCTCATACATTTTATTATCACTTTCTTCTTCTCCTCCTCTTCCTCCTCCTCCTCCTTCCATGTCTTCCTCCTCCCCCTCCTCCCCCACTTCCTCCTCTTCCTCCCTGGAGTGCACTACAAACAACTCACCCACTTACAATCAATAATGAATCAGTTAGGAATCTTGGAACAGTTGAGTAAAGTTCAAGTCCTTCCCTGCCTAATTCCTGGCCTACTGACCTCATGCTTTCTCCATTCCAGCTGCAGAACTTGGAATTTTCCACCAATTTCCCCCACCCTGGAGTCGAGGATGGGGAGCAGTCATCTAGCTATCGCAATCACTGAACAATTAAAAATCCTTGCAGATCTGGAGCTGATTATCCCAACATCCAGCAGTCTTTCACAGCTCTCCCTGCATTACCACATCCCTTTTTCACAGGCCTTTCCCCTCATGTTCTTGGGTACGGTACAATTTCATGTCTTTAGGGGTGCATATTAACAAGGAATGTTACTGTTCTTCGTTTCATCTTGAAACCAAAATTCCCCAGAAACACAAAATAGGCTAAAAGAGAAAAGAAAAGAAATAATAAAGAAGTCAGCCTACACATGATTTTGCTACTTTTGACTTAATTTAAATGTACATTAAAAGTTATATTAAGCACCCTTAGTATGATGATTCCTCATGTATTTATAACACTTCTCTTCTGTGGTGTTAAAAAAAATGAGTATTCAGAGGTAATTGGAACAGTCTTGGGGGCACAGAGGCCGTTCGGGCCCTCAGGTTTTGCAAATGCCATATTAGGAAGTTAAGTTCTAAAATTTAACCAAAAATGGCGTTTAAGCACGCAATTTTCTTCGCCCAGCCTGAGTCTTGCCCCACTGAACAACACAGGACAAATCTGCTTTCCATATGAAAGCCTTTCAGATATTTGAAGATTGCTATCGTGTCTTTGCTTAAAACTCAACATCTGCACCTAATGCCTCTTAAAAATAAAAAAATCCGGAGTAAGTCTGCATTCAGGCGATAACGACATTGCAAAGAGTTCCTCTGTTTTCCTTCCATATTCCTATAAAAATTGGCTGGGCTGTATGGAGAGATTCTCATATTCTGAGTAGCTTCTTTGCTGTGGTTAAGGTTGGTTATTCCTAAACATTCCCCTTTTAAAAATAGAAGATTGGGCATATATTGATGTCTTTCCGTACCAGTTGTGAGAACAATCAACCAATGAGACAGAAGTTGCCCTCGGAAGTTGTGGGAGCGCCATCACTTGAGACTTTCAAGAAGAGATTGGATTGCCATTTGTCAGAAATGGTGTAGGGCCGTGTTGGCGAACCTATACCATGCATGCCGGAAGTGGCATGGAGAGCCATTTCCCCCGGCATCCAAGAGGTCGCCCGGAAGAGCCCCACTGTGCATGTGTGTACACGCCCCTGCCCAACAGCTGATTGTCAGGTATCTGGCACGCATGCGCAGGGGGCGGAGGGGGGTGCACGGGATCCGCACCCACATGCAAGGGTTGTGGAGGGGCAGCACACATTGCCTCCCAGGTACTGGCAGGTGGGTGTGCACAATTATCGGCACTGGAGCCAAAAAAGGTTAGCCACCACTGGTGTAGGGTCTCCTGCTTGGGCGGGGGGTTGGACTAGATGACCTATAAGGTCCCTTCCAACTCTGATTATCTGTTATCTGTTATCAATTGATGGTGGGTTTTTCTCCTCCTGTAACTTGCTAGCACCCACACTTACAGCCACAACTGAGTCCAACATTTATGTTGCTAAACGAAGCATTGGTTAAGTGAGTTTCGCACTTAAAAGGTTGCATTGTACAATTTTTCTTGCCCCAGTTATTAAGTGAATCATTGCGGTTGTTAAGTGAATTTGGCTTTCCCCATTGACTTTGCTTGCCAGAAGGTCGCCAAGAGGATCCCATAATTCTGGGCCACTGCAACCGTCATAAATACGAGTTAGTTGCCAAGCGTCCAAATTTTGATCACGTGACCACGGGGATGCTGTAATGGTCGTAAGTGTGAAAAATGTCATAAGTCACTTTTTTCAATGCCGATGTAAATTTGAACGGTCACTAAATGAACAATTGTAAGTCGAGGCCTCCCTGTACCAGTGGTGGGATTCAATTTTTTTTACTACCGGTTCTGTGGGCGTGACTTGGTGGGTGTGGCAGGGGAAGGATACTGTAAAATCCCATTCCCTCCCCACCCCACTAACCTGCTTTCCAGCTCTGTTCTCCTGTGCAGGGCAACCAAAGAAGACCCAGCCAATCAGCTGGGATTCAGGAGGCAGAGAAGAGATGGGGGCGGGGCCAGTCAGAGGTAGGATTTGCCGGTTCTCCAAACTACTCAAAATTTCTGCTACCGGTTCTCCAGAACTGGTCAGAACCTGCTGAATATCACCTCTGCCCTGTACTATTCCTAGAAAATTTTTATTATCTATATGGATTCGGAGATGATTTCCATTTTTTTAGCAGTGTAATATTTTAACGGTAAGTCCAAATTGATTGCTACTCTTCTTCTTATGTGGCATAGCTGTAACCATGGCTCTTCACCAAATCTGTATTTTCTCCCTGCAATACATTACAGGTAGTCCTCAAGTTATGACCACAATTCAGCCCAAAAGTTATGTTGCTAAGTGAAACATTTGTTAAGTGAGTCGGCCCCAGGGGTGGGATTCAACTGGTGTTACTACGGTTTGTTTTTTATGCGTGTGTGTGTAAGAAAACCTTAAGCTGTGCTGCCTGGATAGGTGAAAAGCGCTGCTCACAGGTGCACAGCGTTTGAAAAGCCTATTTTTTCCTGCTTTTTCAACCTCAGTTGTGCCATGCCGCACAAAGCAGCTGAGGTTGAAAAAGCAGGAAATAAAGGACAGGTAAGAGCCCAGGCGGGCAGGTGGGCCAAACAGCAGCAGACACAGAACTGGTTCAGTGTCTGCTGCTCTTCAGAGCTACCGGTTCTATAGAGCCGGGCAGAATCGGTAGCATCCCACCCCTGGTTGGCCCCCTTTTACGACTTTTCTTGCCACCGTTGTTAAGTGAATCATTGTGCTTGTCAAGTTAGTAACATGGTTGTTAAGTGAATCTGGATTTCCCATTGATTTTGCTTGTCGGAAGGTCGCAAAAGCTGATCACATGATCCTGGGACATTGCAGCCGTCATAAATTTGAATTAGTTGCCAAGCACCTGAATTTTGCTGATGTGACCATGGGGCAATGCTGCAACGGTTATTAAGTGTGAAAAACAGGTCATAAGCCTCTTGTATCAGTGCCGTTCACTAAATGAACTGTTACAAGTGGAAGACTACCTGTATGTGAAATCTTGGATTGACCAAAGCTTTGTGGGTTGTCAGGATCTAAGAACCATGTGGTGATGGAAGGTTGCTACTTGGAAGACTGGAACAAGAAATGCTAAAAATGATGAATTAAATTACAGGCACTCTTTGATTTAAAACTATTCATTTAACAACACTTCAAAGTTACAAGAGCAGTAAGAAAAAGTGAGTTAGGACCAGTCCTCGCACTTACAACAATTGCCGCATCCCCACAGTCACATGATCAAAATTTGGGCCCTTGGCAGCTGCTATGCATTTAGGGGGTTGCAGCATCCCAAGGTCATGTGATCCCCATTGGAAACCTTCCCAACTGGCCTCCAACAAGCAAAGTCAGTGGGGCAAGTCAGGTTTCGCTTAACAACCACGTGATTCCCTTAACAATTGCGGCGAAAAAGGTTGTAAAATTGGATGCGACTCACTTAACAGCTGTCTTGCTTAACAACAGAACTCCTCATCCAAATTGTGGCCATAAACAAAATTGATAAACAAAAATAGATGAATACTGTGTCTGGGGAACTAAGTAAAGGGAGAAGGAAGTTAGAAGTCTCACTGAAGATGGTGTAATCTTGTGGGGTAGAATTAATGAAAACATGCAAGGAATTAAGGTGCAATTTTAACTATGAATAAATGGGCTAAAACATACACTAGAGAGTATAAATTACTATCTTCTATGTTATTCTGAGTATATTTGACAGCAGGATCACATTAGAAATAGTTTCATCTTATGCTTCGGTCAATATTTATTTATTTGAAAATTTTATGCGTAAGAGAATGCTGCAAAAATGGAGTTGGGAGAAATAACAGAGTTGGAAGGGAACTTGGAGGTCTTCTAGTCCAACCCCCTTTTAAGCAGGAGACCCTACATCATTTGAGACAAATGGTTGTCCTATCTTTTCTTAAAAACTTCCAGTGTTGGAGCACCCGTAACTTCTGAAGGTAAGCCATTCCACTGATGTTCTAATTGTTCTAACTGTTTGGGAATTTCTCCTTAGTGCTAGGTTGCTTCTCTCCTTGGTTAGTTTCCATGTTAGTTTCGCACGTATCAAAGTTGCCATGGTTGAGAAACGTTGCATTAAGAACACGACTAACTTCTTCCTAGTTGACCATGATCAACTTCTTCCTAGGAGACTCTGGGTGTTGAAGTCCATGCAGGGGTGGGATTCAAATTTCTTAACAACTGGTTCTGGGGGCATGGCCTAATTTGTGGGTGTGGCTTGCTGGTTACATGACTGGCTGGTCATGGCTTGTATGTAAATATTGTAAATATTTATGTAAATATTGAATTTTTTATTAAAAAATAGCAACTTTTACCCAAAATCAGGCAAAGCCGGCAGCCAGATTGAGTTGCTCACAGAATCACAGATTCATTCAGAGATCTACCTTTCTACAATCTGCTGCCTGAGTCTGTCACATAAAATTTGCTTGCAAGCAAATTCACAAAATTAACTCACAACACACCATGTATGTAAATATTGATTTTTTTTATAAAAAAAGAGTAACTTTTACCCCAAATCAGGCAAAGCAGGCAGATTGAGTTGCTCACAGAATCACAGATTCACTCAGAGATTTACCTTTCTGCAATCTGTTACTTGAGTCTGTACTAAAAAAGAAAAGCTTCAGTCATAAGAAAGGTTCAGCTCTGCCTTTAGATTAGCTGGAAAGCAAGAAATCCAACGATTTCCTGCTTTCTAGCTAATCTAAATCTCCTGGCACAGCTGATGGTCGGGGTGGGGGGGGGGAAAGGAAAAATAGCAACTTACTAAAAATTAGGCGAAGGAACAATGCAGGCAAGTTGGAGGGCATGCATGCTAGGTAAGGAATGGGCGGGGTGGGGTGGGGTCAGCTAGTGGCATGATTTGCCGGTTTTCTGAACTCACAGAATCGTAACAACCGGTTCTATAGAACTGGTCCGACCAGGTAGAATCCCACCCCTGAGTCTATGCATTTTAGAATTGTGAAACACTTGTTGAAGATATAAACTGTCTCTTTGATTGTTTCATGGATCTATGGATAAATATATAAGGAATGCTTCTGATAACAGGAACCAAATTGTTTTAGTGAAGGCCTAGAAACCAACATGAGTTTTAGTCTTGCCTTAAGCAGAAAAGTTAACTGAGTGACTTCAGCCCAGTCCCCTTTTCTTAGTCCAATCCACCTCACAGGGCTGCTGTAGTGGAGAAAATAGGAGGAGGGAGTATTGTGTACGGTTGTTGCATTGAGTTTCTTGAGTAATACTTGAGTTGTCTTGAGTAATAAAGGCAGGATAAAAAAAAAATCTAACAAATAAATAAATATGTGGTGGGTTGCTCGGGGTTATATATGTGCACATAGCTTAATGTATAGAAAATGCCATGTTTTAGATGAGGAAACAAAAGATTTGCAAAGTCTGAGATGCAGCAAGCAATGGTCCAGGATTTCCTTCCTTTTATAGGAAGTTAGCACCCACCCCTCTCTCCTAGAAAAATGAAATATCCTAGGAAATATTAAAAAGGTAGAATATTTCTCCTAAAAAAGAGAAGCAGAAACTCAGAAGCAGAAACTCACCTCAGAAGCAGAAGCTCACCCCCCACCTTTGTTAATGGGCGGGCCATTAAAGCCTGGGGCAGAATATTCTACATAACAAAGGCCTCTACCCACCTCACCACCTGACCTGGGAAGATTATATCAGCCAGCACTCAGGTGAAGCCATGTGGTCCAGACAAAGCCTATAAAGTTAGCTAAGACCCCGCCCCTAGGATTCTGACAGCCAATGGGATGCATTTCTTACAGAGGAACAGGAAACACTAAGGTGGGGCCCAACAGAGGGTATAAAATTAAGGGTCTCTTAGCATCTTGGCCCTTCTTTTCCTTCACCCAACATCTTGAAGCATGTGGTCATCCTTTTTCACCCAAGAGCTCCAAGCCATGTGGTCCTGTCCACCATTAAACCATCTTTCCAAACAGCCTCCATGTTTCCAGTGTTTTTTCCCCACTCAGAACTGAACCCAGAAGGGTAATTCTTTCAACACTTTCTAGGCCAACTTGATGCCATTTAAACAGGAAATTCACAAAATAGCATTTTCCAGGTAGAGAAGCAGATGTAATTTGTTTAGGTTTATTTTTAAAACAACGCTTACTGTAGATGCCCAATATGTATAAACATCAAGTTAATTTGCAAGGTCTTGCAGCACAACTTGCTAATCACAAACCAAAAGAAAAAGAAAGATAAATATTGCTACAGAAATGCTGGTGGATTTCACAATATGCAACATTGTAGGAAAAATTGGCTTGCAACACTTATACAGTAGGTAAAAGAAACGTGGATAAATTTGGAAGCAAAATGCACACCCGAAGACATGACATCTCTCTCTCTCTCTCTTTTTTTTTTTTTAGTGTGAACTTTTTATATTAAAATGTATTCTAAAATAATCCTCCCGTTTGCTGGAGCAAAGAGTTCCTATTTGCAAAATGAGAAACTGCGGGAGGGTGGGGAAATTGCCTGCCCTTACTTCACATTTGTTCTCTAGGCAACGCAAACTGAATGCCCATCCTCATCATGTTTTTTTAATTGCAATTCTGAACTGTGATTTCTTTTAAAAAGTGTCTGCTCGCTGACCTGGCTCAGGTCCAGACTGGTTTCTTTAAACAACACTCTCATGCAGCAGTCCACGTGTATTCCAAGCTCAGTAAGAGCTTTAATTAAGCTTTAACAAGGGGTCTGGGAAGATAATGCTCCTTCAGCTGCCCCAGACATAACCTTTGCAGTAGCTCCTTCCATTTTCTAACAGCGTTCTACCAAGCACGATCTTGGTTGTTTGTACATTTTGTAAATCATCTGAGCTTTGGTTAGTTCCTCATTTCTCTTAAGTTGTGCCCTCCCAAAGATAATTTATTCTTGCTCCACTATCTTACCATCAGTCTGACACGTAGCCCATCTTCCTGAGTTGGGCTTTAGCAATTTTCAAATCCTGCATCTTCTGATCTTTAGTATTTTTAGTATTTTAGTATTTATTTGATTGGTCAATAGCTTGCAAGATTTAGCTAAGTGGAGAAATCAGAGGAGATGCTGAAAGTTCTGTCAGTGTTCCTCACTGATTTGTGTGTGTGTGTGTGTTCCACACAGCTGCTCCTAAACAATATAAAGTTTCTAATGTGACATTATGACGCAGGTTGCTGTAATTCTGGGGTACAATATGCAGGTAATCCTCGACTTAGAGCCATAACTGGGACCAGAATTTTCATTGCTAAGCAAGGTGATTGTTAAGGGAGCCATTCTTGATTTTACAACCTTTCTGGAGCAGTTGTTAAGCAAATCACTGCAGCTGTTAAGTAAATCATGCAGTCATTAAGCAAATCCAGCTTCCCCATTGACTTTGCTTGTCAAAGGTTGGCTGGGAAGGTCACAAATGTTGACCACATGATTCTGAGATGCTGCAACTGTTGTAGATACATGCCAGTTGCCAAAAGCCCAAATATTGATAATGTGTCCATGGCGATGCTGTGATGGTTATAAGTGTGAGGACCAGTCATAAGCCATTATTTTCAGTGCCAGTGTTTAAACAGTAAACAGACATTAAACTAATGGTTGTAACTCGAGGACTACCTGTAAGTAGTTCAAGACATCAATGAGATACTGAGGTATTTTCCAAAATATGGCATTTGGACATTTTACAAAGACCTACAGTTTTTAAGAATCTGGAATCAGCAAAGGGAGCAGATAACAGATAATCAGGGTTGGAAGGGACCTTGTAGATCATCTAGTCCACCCCCCTGCCCAAGCAGGAGACCCCACACCATTTCTGACAAATGGCAGTCCATTTGAAAGTCTCAAGTGATGGCGCTCCCACAACTTCTGAAGGCAAGCTATTCCATTGGTTGATTGTTCTCACTGTCAGAAAGTTTCCCCTTGTTTCCAGTTTAAATCTCTCCTTGTTCAGTTTCCATCCATTATTCCTTGTTTGGCCTTCAGGTGCTTTAGAAGATAGCTTGACCCCCTCTTCTCTGTGGCAAGACTGGAAGACTGCGGTCATGTTTCCCCTGGTCCTTCTCTTCACCAGACTAGCCATGCCCAGTTCCTGCAACCATTCTTCATATGTTTTAATCTCCAGTCCCCTAAAGTCCAATTTTATATTGATGGAAAGAAATTTAAATTCCTAACATTAAAAAGCAGATACCAGAGATTGGGGGAGGGGGTTAATCAGTTTTTGCAATGTTTTCATTTCTAAAATTGCAATGGAGCAATATGTTTCTAGATTTAGCATTCTAAAAGACTAGACATTGTTTTAGATTAACATTATATGGACCTTTTTTCTTTATTTCCATCTTATCTTTTAGTTCATTTTAATCACTATTATCTGTCATTTGGTTATTGTTATATGTCGCTGCTATCGTACTTTTTCATGTCCCCCCCTCCTTTTTTTTTTCCTTTTCATGAACAAAATGGTATAGGAAAAAAGTTAGTAGATGCCAAAAAAGAAACTTTACTAAAAGCGAAAATGATTAGCTATTTGATATCCAAAGCATTAGCTTCATCTACTTTACTTTTACATTTCATTGAAGTGGAAATAAAAGAGAAACAAAACAGGTTTATGTCTCAATTCCTTCTCTGAATTGTGCAGTATTTGGAGTTTAATCAAAAACATTTCGTTCAGCTCCAAGGTCATTGAAAATGCTGTTTTTCTTCCAGCTCTGCTCTTTTCACTAATTATTTTATCGTGGTTCGTTGCACAGTCAGCCAGGTGTTCAGACTGGAATTGGCATTTTTACCTACCTATCAAGTCCTTCTGAAGGACATGGGATAAGTAGATGTTGATGGTTGATGGTTTTAAAGGTATCGTCATTATTGTTATGGCTGGGAAGTTCTGGGAGTTGAAGTCCACAAATCTTAGTTGCCAAGGTTGGACATCCATGATTTAGAATATTATCCTATCATTCCTTCAAGAAATAAAGCTATGTAGCCCTCCCTCCTTTAGTTTTGTTCCAGAAACTGCTACAGGTAGTTTGCGATTTAAAACCATAATGATGATTTGTTTTAGAATAAATTACTTAAAATATAGTTATCTCATAAAGGCATGATCGAATAAAAGTATAGTCAAACTTCTTTTTTTTTAATAATGATATGATGATTTATAAGTTTGTATTGACAATAAGAGTTATTATATAAGGTAATTGTAGTTGTGACTATGAAGTGAACGCACAAAACTGATGAACCAACCGACTCACTGTTTGTATATAAATATGGGGGAGCTGATGTTTTTATGTTTTGTCTGTTTGTTTGTATGTTAAAAAACAATAAAAACTTTTATAAAAAAAATAAAAATAAAACCATAATGAAGTCTGCCCATCACAGTCATAAGAAGTGACAGTCATAAAATGAGTCATGTTCACATGGCCAACCTGATTTTATGATCTTTTTGCAGCGGTCATTAAATAAATATCATGGTTGTTAAATGAACTAACGGTTCGTTAGGGACTTAGTTTGTTGAAAACTGCAAGTGACTACTGGTTTTTGGCAAAACTGTTGTAAAACACAGCCGCAGGACCTGTTCTGACCCAAACCCTATTTCAATAAAACAAACACGATGAACTGGTCCAAACCGGTAGCATACCACCACTGCATTCAAAGTTACAACAGCATTGAAATCTTTAAAAAAAAAAGGTTTTATAAAAAAAGTTTAAAAAGCTCACATTTATGACAATTGCATTCTCCTGGGTTATCTGATCTCCTTTTGGGAGCTTCTGACAAGGAAAATCAATGGGGAAGCCAGATTCACTGAATAACTGTGTTCCTAACTTAATGCCTGCAGCGATTCACTTGCCACATCTGTTGGCAAGAAAGGTTGTAAAATGGAGCAAAACTCAGTTAACAACTATCTTGCTTAGCAATGGAAATGTTGGGCTCAATTGTTGTTGTAAGTTGAGAACTAGTTGTATTAGCCCAGATAAAGATGGGGTTCGTCCATAAGCATGTTTAGTTTTGGCCTCAGTAATATATACAGTTTTTGTCAAGAAGACAACTATTCTTCCCACATGAATGAAATGATTATCTTTCGGATAAGTATCTGGAGTGTTTTGGGAACTAATTTGTAAATCTTGGAGCCAGCAAGATGTTTTAAAATATTTACAAAAGGAGGAGGAGGAGAGGAGGAGGAGGAAAGAGAAGGGTATTTTCCACCAAAATCCTCATTGCATGCCGTTTTGCTAATGTTTTATTTTCTGACAGGTTACAGAAGAAATAAAGCTGGCCATGATTAGAAGGCATAAAAAAAAACAATCCAGCATTCATTTAGGATTTTTTTTTAAAAAAAGAAATAGTCTCCTGGATGTCTAGTCTCTCTCTTTAAATTTTTACTGCAGTTGGACGTTGAAAAGACCCCAACACCCTGAGGCATTTTTCAAATGAAATTCTAAGATGGTGCAAGACAAATGTTTTAGCCAATGTGCCCTTTATGATTATATAGACATTCCGTTCAGGCAGTTTTCTTGTTTGTGTAGACTGCTTTTTCTGATTCAAAGTGTCATTTCACCAGTTCCTGAGAATCCCACTTCAGGGAATCTCTGATTTTTCTAGTAACAGAGGGAAAGAGAACTGAGAGACCCACTTCTCATAATCTTACAGGGATGAGATGAGCATTTTCTACATTTCTGCAGTTTAAATACTGTCACTGGTGTACCACGAAAGGCAATTTAGTTAGCTAAGGTTGCCACGGCCTAAAGAAGACAGAGAAGAAGGAAGGGAAGGAGGGAGGGAGGGAGGGAGGAAGGAAGGAAGGAAGGAAGGAAGGAAGGAAGGAAGGAAGGAAAGGTGAGTCTGCAGATAGCCTGAACAATATAAATAGTATACCAGTATAAAAAAAATGGGACAGAGACTCTTCCTGAAGAGTGTTATAGTACTTATTTGATGCGTTGATCCTGGCATTGTTGATTCATGCTCAGAGCATCAGCAGGGAAGGGTAAAAACAAAAAATCAAAATAAGGGTTTTGTTTGGGCAGTTGCTTGGCATACACGCTGTCTGATGCAGAATTTAAAAATGTTAATTATTGCAAGGTGACAGAATTCCTAAGTCCTTAACTTTCAACTATTCATTTAATGACCCAAGTTATAATGGTACTGGAAAAAGTTGACTTATAACTGTTTTTCTGCAACAGAAATTTTCAGTTCAGTTGTGGTCATAAGCCAAGGACTACCTCTACTGAGAACAAGATATATCTGGGGGTGAAAAAGCAACGAGGCAGGTACTTGATGATAGATTGTAAGGGGCAAGCAATCTTCTAGAATTTGGGTGAAAACTAGGAACTGTTGAAAAGTTTAAAAATTAATCCTGAAAAAGTTGCCTATTCGGAAGGAAGGAAGGAAGGAAGGAAGGAAGGAAGGAAGGAAGGAAGGAAGGAAGGAAGGGTCTGCAGATAATCTGAACAATATAAATAGTATACCATTATTTAAAAACCCTAAATTCTTCTCCAAAATCAGTCCCAAAAGTTCTTCCTGAAGAAAGCCACGTTTTAAAATTTTCTGGAAAGCTTTCCCTTTTTATTATGCTTCTAGTAGGTGAAAAAATAATAATATTTTTTCCCATCCTGGCTTGTTTGTGTTACATCAGGATGGAGGAGAGACATACTGAAATGGGGGTTATCAGGTTTATTCTCACTGGATGCTCCTGTAAAGACATGGATTTGGAAAACATTGTGTTTGTTTTGATTCATGATTCCAGCTGAGCTTCCAAAACCTCTTGATGGCTCTGGTTCTGGTGATGTCCCAAGTTGCATGCTGAAAGCGTCACAAAACCCAAACCTACGCAAGACCTCAAGAATGCAAAGCGATCCTCTCCTTTTATAGTCTACACAATGAAAACTTCTGATGCAGGGATTAGGGGATTTGCACGCCAGTCTTTTCAACCCCAAAGAAAAACCAGTCTGGATTGCAACAAAGGTTCATTGGCTCTTTCGGCCTCAGCCAGGAAGTCAGAAATATCCAAAACACTGTGTGGAAACAGGCCCTTCTCTTTGTCTTGTTACAGGTAGTCCTCCACTTACAACCATTCATTTAATGACCATTCAAAGTTACAACGGCACTGAAAAAGGAGATTCATGACCGTTTATCATATGACAGTTGCAGCATCCCCACGGTCTTGTGATCAAAATTCAGACACTGGACAACTGACTCACATTTGTGACCGTTGTAGAGGCCTGGGGTCATATGATCACCTTTTGCGACCTTCTGACAAACAAAATCAATGGTGAAGCCAGATTCGCTTAACAACCATGTTGCTAACTTAACAAGTGCAGTGGTTCACTTAAGAATTGTGGCAATAAAGGTTGTAAAATGGGACCAAACTCACTCAACAACTGTCTTGCTTAGTAACCGTAATTTTGGGATCAATTGTGATTGTAAGTTGAGAACTACCTGTATTTTGCGATAGACTGCTTCGGAACAGTGGAGGTTCCATTTGGTTTTGTCAGTAGCTCCTGACTTTACCCACAATTGCTGGGTAATCTTTATGGGTTGGGAATTCCTGAAGTTAATTAAATATTATAGAGAGAAACATTTCTAACCGCCAATTAATTCTTTAAGCAAATAGTTGATCTTGCTTGCATCTGCACAAACCTCTAAATTACTCTTCCACTTTCAAAGGTGTTTATGCAGCAATTTATCGCCGATTTTTTCCGGCTGCTAAAGATGCCTCTAGTAGCTTGTACTTGGAAAGTTGTAATTTTGGCAGAACTAGTAAGTATTTCGTAAAGTTTCTGTTAGAGAGAAGAATAAATTATTTCAGTCCTGCTGAATATGCCTTTTCAGAGCGGCATATTATTTCAGGAAAAGTTATTTTTGGTAGAAGAGGTAGCTTTGGTGCCACCTCTACAAATTAACCATGTATTCCTCCCCAAATGTGCTAATGGGCATCTATTAACTGGAGACAAGCCAAACTTTTTGGACCAGAGGACACATTTATTATTTTAAGCTTTGGTATTGGGTTCAGTGACAACATGGCTGCCAATGCAGGACTTGCCGATTCACACAGTGGAAGATTTTGTTGGGTTGGTCATTCAAAAAAGGGCTGCCATTGCAGGAATGGTTATTTACAACATAGCTGCCACTGCAGGATTTGCCCAATCACAAAATGGCTCCCATTGCAGATAAATTGGAAGAGATGACATAATTCATTGTTTTAATTAAAGAGCAGAATGTTTATAGTTGTGTTCCTACTTAGAAACAGTTTCTGGACTTTTTGCTTGAAATTGGAAAAAAAAAACCACATTGATTTTAGGGTTTGATGATTACAATGATTTTGTTGTTATAAAGGCTGAGAAATGTAAAGCAAAAAGATTATGGTGATTCTTTCTTTTGAAGTCTTCTGCATCGAAAAAAAGTCGGACGTCACTCATTCTTTTTTCTTTCTTTCTCTTTGCAGCTTTCTGTTTTTTTCTCCTTGCTTCTTTTTCTACTTTTACCTCATGATAAAATGCGGAGGCATCAAAATGGCTGCCATTGCAGGTAACTCATTCACAAAATGGCTGCCATTGCAGGTAACTCATTCACAAAATGGCCACCAGTGCAGGGTTGGACATTTGCAACAAGGCTGCCATGTGGCTGCATCATTCATGAAACATTCCTCAGAAGTCAAAACTCTGGGATAAACAAGGATTTCCGTTCTAGCTACACGAGTTTTTCTCTGATTTTTTCTGATTTTTACTGGCAATTGGGCCACAGTCATCAACTATTTGTACATTCTAAGAATGCGTATGAAGTCATTGTGGAAGGCTGATGCTGGGTTTTTCCACATCCCTTATACATCTTTTGAAAACAATTTGTTTCCTTTAAATCAGGTGATTGTCCAGGGCAGTATTCCATAATCACAGCAACTTTAAAATGTGTGGACGTCAACTCCCAGAATTCCCCTGGCAGCATGCTGGACGGGGCAAGGTGTTGTAGGGGGAGGAGCTATGACTGAGAAAGGCTCCAGCCCCCTAAAGTCTCCAGGGGCACCTGGAGCATAATTTCCTTATTAAATTGTGTCTGTCAAGCAGGGTCTGCAAGACCATATATTGTGAAATATAAAATAACTTATCCCAGTCCTGAAGGATTCTAGATCAGGGGTCTCCAACTTGGCAACTTTAAGCCAGGCGGACTTCAACTCCCAGAATTCTGGGAATTGAAGTCCTCCAGGCTTAAAGTTGCCAAGGTTGGAGACCCCTGTTCTAGATCACATTGGCTGAGGATTCTGGGAGTTGAAGTCCACCTATCTTAATGTCGCCAAGGTTGAGAAACATTGCTTTGCAGCTTGGCAGTCCAGATATGTTAGCTCTACCTTACATTAAGTCACTAAGGGACTGCCTGCCACAAGAAGAGGGAATAAAGCTATTCTCCAAAGCACTCGAAGAAATAAGCAATGGATGGAAACTGATCAAGGAGAGATCCAACCTAGAACTAAGGAGAAATTTCCTGACAGATCAATTAATCAGTGGAATGACTTGCCTCCAGATATTGTGTGTGCTCCAACACTGGGAGTTTTTAAGAAGAGATTCGACACCCATTTGTCTGAAATAGTATAGGGTCTCCTGCTTGAGGAGGAGGTTGGGCTAGAAGATCTCCAAGGTCCCTTCCAACTCTGTTATTCTGATATACTATTTCACAAATAAAAAAAATATATGCTTGAGAAACATCAGTGTGCATTCATCTCTGAAGACAGTTGAGGTTGCTTTTTCCTTTAGCCTGCAAATAGACAGAAGAGAAATTGACGCGGGATAGTGCTCTAAGCCAGAGGCCTGGAGGATATGGAGACAGTGACGGTGAAGGTTTATCTTTATTGTGTCTGCAGACGTCTCTGTTCTCCCGGCCCCCAACTCAATAAAGTCAGATCACAGCAGAGCATCAAAGGAACAGCGCAGGAGGGCATGGAAAAATGTGCTCTGCCTCTGGGGATTGGTCAGGGGGAAACCGAAGTATAATTTCTGCATGGAGAAAGGGGAAGCAATTGTATTTTTTGTTGAAACAAAAGAGCATGTCTATCCTGGGCTTTGCTTCTTCACAATTCTCATTTCACCTAGGTCATTTTTTAAAACACCTGGAATTTCCAAGCATTCAATTTCCCACTAATCCTTGATCTATGATTACATTTGGGACCAGAATTACCCTTGCTAAGCAAGGCAGTTGTTAAGTGAGATGTGCCTGGTTTTACGACTGTTTTTGCCACAATTGTTCAGCGAATCACTGATTCAAGCAGTCATAAAGTGAATCCAGCTACCCCATTGAATCAGCTTGCCAGAAGCTGGCTGGGAAGGTCACAAATGGCAATCCCATGACTCCGGGACACTGCAACCATTGCAAATATATGCCTGTTGCCAAGCACCGACTTTTGATCATAAGTCACTTTTTTTCAGCCCCATTGTAAATTTGAATGGTCACTAAACAAATGTTGTGTATCAAGAAATACATGTATACAGCATGACATGAACAGGTGCCTACAGAATCCAGTCTTTGGTTTTCCTTGCAGTTCAAGTCCAAATGATCATGAAGAATGATGGCCACTGTCTGGAGGAGAGAGTGGGTCTGCCAGCTTGGCCAACCAACAAGGGTTTCCCACATACCAGATCTTTTGTTTCATCAGCGTGATGGTGAATGAACATAGAACAGGCTCTCCAAACTTGGCAGCTCTTAGACTTGTGAACTTCAATTCCCAGAATTCCTCAGTCAGTCATTCCTTATGCTGGCTGAGGAATTCTGGGAATTGAAGTCCAGAACTCTTAATGTTGCAGAGTTTGGAGATCCCTGATATAGAACATAGAATCATAGTGATGACAGCAAGAATAAGGTCTCTTTGAATAAGTGTTTTCAGTAACAAGGAGCACCTTTGGTTAATGTTTCTATTGCTTTGAAGTAGACAAGACAGGACTGGAAGGAATCTTGGAGGTCTTCTAGTCCAGACCTCCTGCTCAGGGCAGAAGCCTTACACCATCCTAGTCAAATGGTTGTCCAGTCTATTTTTGAAAAGCTCCTGTGATGGAGCACCCACAATTCTGAGAGGCAAGTTATTCCATTGATTAGTTGCTTTCACTGTCAGAATTTTTTTCCTTATTTCTAGGACAGATCTCTCTTTGATGAGCCTCCACCCATTACTTCCTGCCCTATCTTGTGGTGTTTTGGAGAACATGTCGATCCCATCTTCTCTGTAACAGCCCCTCAAGTAGTGGAAGTCAGCTATCATGTCTCCTCTAATCCTTCTCTTTGATAAGCTGGACATATCTACTCTCTCAACCATTCATCATTGGGTAGCTTCTGATGCTAAATGAGATCATCCATATGCCTTCTTTTGGGAGAAAACACAAACAGAGATTGAAACTAAGAGGATTGGGAGAGTGGAGGCTAAAACATATGGTTGCAGGAATTGGGTATATCTAGTTTAGTAAAAGGCCTAGGGATGACATGATAGCAACATTCCAATATCAAAGGCAGAGGTGGTATTCAGCAAGTTCTGACCTGTTCTGGAGAACAGGTAGCAGAAATTTTGAATAGCTCAGAGAACCAGTAGCGGAAATTTTGAGACCTCTGACTGGCCTCACCCCCATCTATTCTCTGCCTCCCAAGTCCCAGCTGATCAACTGGGTCTTTTTTTGTTGCCCTGCACAGGAAAACGGAGCTGGAAAGCAGGTTAGTGGGGTGGGAAGAGAATGGAGATTTTGCAGTATCCTTCACCTGGAGTGGGCTGGGAATGGAGATTTTGCAGTATCCTTCCCTTGCCACGCCCACCAAGCCACGCCCACAGAACCGGTAGTAAAAAAAAATTGAATCCCACCACTGATCAAAGAGGCTGCCAACAAGAAGAAGGGTCACCGTCAATCTATTTTCCGAAGCACCTGAAGGCAGGACAAGAAGCAATGGATGGAAACAAATCAACCAACCAAGAACTAACAAAACATTTCCTGACACTTAGAACAATTAATCAGTGGAATGACTTCCCTACAGGAATTGTGGGAGCTCCATCACTTGAAGGTTCTAAGAAGATTGGACAGCCATTTGTCTGAAATGATATAAGATCTCCTACTTGAGCAGGAGGTTGGACTACAAGACCTCCAAGTTCCTTTCCAGCTATGCTATTCTGGTATTTTGTTATTCTGTTAAAAACTGGAACAGCTAGCTAAGAAAGAATTTGGGCTCGAAATGTTTGCATCCTCCTTGTTGTATGCATGACCATCACTTTGTGCAATTGTTCATTCCTGACTGTCCACAATTATTCACACTTAAGCTTGGTAAATTTAGTAAGATTTATGCATTTATGGCCTACTTTCTTTATTGTTTGCTTCTAAGCATGCCAATCGATCATAGGGGGAAAGAGGAAAGCTAGGGTGACTAGGGTAATGGTTTTCTGTGTAGTAAGAACAGATGTTTTTTATTTATGCAAATGCTTCCTAAGAAAAATGAATAGTGGGGACATTCATTACAGATAATCCTCAACTTACAACCGTTCATTTAGTGACCGTTCAAAATCACAACAGCACTGAAAATGGGAGTTGAGACCATTTTTCACACTTATGACTGTTGCAGCATCCCCATGGTCATATGATTAAACTTCAGAGTCAGCTTGGCAACTGACTCGTATTTATGATGGCTACAGTGTCCCAGGGTCATATCACCACCTTTTGTAACCTTCTGACAACCAAAGTTAATGGGGAAGCCAGATTCACTTAACCATTGTTAAGTGTTAAGATGTTACTAAATTAACATCTGCATCGATTCACTTAACAACTGTGGCAAGAAAGGTAATAAAATGGGGCAAAACTTACTTATGTCTCAGTAAAGGAAATTTTGAACTCGGTTGGGGTCATAGGTCATTACCTGTATTAAATGCTCTGCTGCCACAGATCCTTTAATACAGGTACTCCTTAACTTATGGCCATAATAGATCTCGCCCATCATAGTTGTGTCTTTATATGTCTTGATAAAAAGAGGTTGGTACGTGACTGACTGGATTTTATTGTTTTTATGGTTGTCGTTAAGCAAACACTGTGGTCATTGAGTGAACCAATATTTCACTAAGGGCACTAAGATTTGCTGAAAACCAGAAGTAAGGGCCAGTTTTGGGGAAAAGTGTCATAAGATGCAGTCAGGTGATGCTGCAAACAGCCATAAATGCAGCCATGTCGCTGAGTGCCTGAAATTCAGTCACATGACTACTGGGGGGAGGGGCTGACAATCAGAACTCCAAGTCCAGGATGTAACTAAACCCAAGGTAAGTCTGTTGTAATTAGAGGGCTACCTATACTCCATCTGAAGGCATCCTCCTCCCTTGCCTAACTTAGCCAATCAAGTGCACAGGATAATTTAGGGAGGATTCAGATTGAACTTCAGTTCAATTCTAATCTTTATTACGGTCAAAGACCAGCCTAAAAAACATCAATAAATAGCATTTTAAAATCTTGAAAGCCCCTCTTTAATGAGATTTGTGTGTAAGAGTCTCAGTAGTTTTGCGATTCCAAGGATGAGAGGTGTGTCTTTGGAACTGCACTGAGGAAACTTGTGCCATGCAATGACAACAAGTTGAATCAGCATTTCCAGAAATGACAGTGGGGGAAAGTAATAGTAACAACAGCAACGAGGAAGAAGAGGAGGATACGAAAAGAATGAAGAAAAGAAGAAGAAAATGAAGGAGAAGAAAACATCTGGCCAGCCACTTCTTGTATTTCTCTTGTTCGAATGCATGTTTTCACGTTGAAAAACTAAAGTCCCAAATCCACTGTCCTGCAGTTGTAAAAAAGGATGGTTTCAACAATGATTTGGCTATAACCACATCCAGGCAGGCCTCAGAGAGACATACTTACAATACCCTCCCCTCAACACATTGCTGGCTGCTGCCCAACGCCGCCTTCTCTGGAGTTATGATTCAGACCGCTCAGACTTACACACACACACACACACGCACACCACTTTATATAGAGGGTGAAGTTAAGCCTTTGGAGTGGGGGAAATCATGCTCTCTTAAGGAGCAGGCAACGAGGAAGCCCACTGGATTATTACAAAGTAGATACGGCTTAGACAACTCTTAACTTACTCTGTCTTTGGCAGAAACTGCACTCCCAGTAAAGTTGTGGAGATAGTAGGGGAAACCTTCTCATACATTTTATTATTATTATTATTATTTTCTTCTTCTTCTTCTTCTTCTTCTTCTTCTTCTTCTTCTTCTTCTT
>NW_020769318.1:24803487-24820676 GCF_900518735.1 Pseudonaja textilis | reverse complement strand
CTTCTTCTTCTTCTTCTTCTTCTTCTTCTTCTTCTTCTTCTTCTTCTCCTCCTCCTCCTCCTCCTCCTCCTCCTCCTTCTCCTCTGTTTTTTGTTTTGTTTTGGTGTCGCATCATGAAAACCTATCTTGTGCTTTCAAGTTTGCTGTACCTGGCGTCAGGAGACACTAACACAGGTAAGAATCTTGGAGACTGAAATTTCCCTCCTTCTCTCTCCCTCTGAATATTGAGGACACCAAGGATACCCGGGAACTTCCCAAGACTCCCTGTTTGTCCCCATGTCTTCAAATTATTGGATCTTGAAGGGGATCAGGAAAAAAAGAGGACACACAAGCATGCGCAGAGGACAGAATTCCCATATCAGGTGAAAATTAGAACAGTTAGGTAATTCCGACTTGCTGCAGAAGAAGCATGGGTGCCCTTAAAAACTTCACTAGTAAGTGAAAATTGAAGGGACTTTAAATAAAGCTTTAACTATAGAGGGACAGGGGCTAGAACTATATTTTAAATACTGAAGAGTAGAAATCTGTCTTAAATCCTAGCATAGTTGGGTAGAAGTTTTTATATAATATCTTTTTCTTATTAGGAATGAGTAGAGGTTAGCTCTTGGCAGGCTTTTAAAATTAATAATTGTTTTCACCTAAATGCTGCCAGTTGTGGACTGCAAAATCTAGATGACCTTTAGTTTTCCCTGTTTCGCTGCTGCCAACTAGTGATTGTCTGGAGTATCGCGCCCCCAAAATGTATATACAGTAAAATAAGCTACACCAGTGTTTTTCAACTAGGCAACTTGAAAATGTGTGGACTTTTAACTCTTAAAATCCCCTGGCTAGCATGATTTGAATTCAAATTATATTTTAGTGATGCACAGATTTATACTCATGTGTGCACCACTTCTACTCTGTAAGTCTGCACTAGATTTTGTACGTTTCTAAAGAGCCTGGAGAGCATATCCAGAAGATTCTACTAGCAAACGGTTTAGTTGACTTTTTTTTTCACTTTTTGCCACCGCTTTCCTTTCATGTCCCAAATAGCGAGATATCTGGCTGTATTCACCCAATATGCCATGCCTAATTCAATAATCAAATTAAATACATTGCACTATAATACAGTATTAAGTCTGATTGCCTGGCCATACATACATCTTCCTCTCATTTCAAGGCACTGTTTTAAGGACATCATTCTTGTCTTGCTGTCAATTCTCACATTCTCAAACTTGTCAGAGATGAAAACAGCTACAGCACTGGTATTTAGGAAGAGGAGAACTATCTTAGTCCATAGTGGCAAAAAATTAAGACTTTGCTGGCAATTTTATTAAAAGATCTAATCTTCCATCGGCTGCAGTTCACTTCACCAAGATGAACGAAGTAGCCAATTTTGACCAGTTTAAATCCTCCATCCATCTAGCCTCTCTACGCATCTGGTGAAGTGAACTGCAGCCTGGCAAAGCTCAGGCCTTTTAATAAAAGTGATTATTTTGGTATCATCAAAGTTTTTCCTGGCTGGGCTGCAGGGGAACTTAATGGTTCTGTGCATGGGTTTTAGCAGAGTGTGGGGTCACCATCCCATTCCCTTTAATTTGAAGAGATGCTGTGGAAGGAGGAATATTATTTTTTAAAATTTTAATATATTTACATCCCACTTTCATTATTATTTATAAATAACTCAAGCTGGTGAACATATCCCTTCCTCCTCCTATCTGCTGCACAAAAGCAATCCTGTGAAGTTGATTGGGCTGAGAGAGAGGGACTCACCCAAAGTCATCCAGCTGGATTTCATAGCTAAGGCAGGATTAGAACTCGAAGTTTCCCATTTTTCTAACCTGGTGCTTTAACCACTAGACCAAAAGCAGTTCTCGAAAGGGAGAGGAGGGATAAAGCTCTAGTCTCGATGTGCAGAATGCACGCATTTCAATCCTTGCATTTCCATGTGCGGGAAAAAAAAAGATTACAGAGTAGAGTGTCAGCTCTACTAGAACAATATTTCTCAACCTTGGCCACTTTAGGATATGTGTTGAAGTCCTACTGCCAAGGGAATTCTGGGAGTTGAAGTCCACATATCTTAAAGTGGTCGAAGTTGAGAGACACTAGAGAACAGCAACACTGAACATGAGGACTCAAAGGTCTCTCTTGTTATAAAGGGAAAAAGACAGGTAGTCCTCAAACTTATGACCATTTGTTTAATTATGGCGCCGTTGGAAAATGTGACTTATCACCTGTCACAGCAGCCCCGTCGTCACGTGATTGTGATTTGGACACTTGGCAACTGGCATGTATTTACAAAGGTTGCGACATCACGGAGTCACGTGATTGACATCTGTGACCTTCCTAGCCGGCTTTTGACAAGCAAATCAATGAGGTAGCCAGATTCATTTAACTACCTTAGCAAACAAAAAAATATGAACTTTGGTGTGACTCTCTTAACGACCACTTTGCTTAGTCACATTTTTTCCGGTCCTAATTGTGGTCATAAGCTGAGGATTACCTGTCTAAGAAAAATCTTCAAGGACTTCTTGAAGAATACCATATTCGGTTTCCTAGCATAATAATGATTTGTCATCACTTTATTATGAGATGGTTTCTCCACTAGCTTCAGCTCCTGAGTAATCTCTGATTTAGTACTAACCATGTCTGGCCCGATTTTATTTCCAAGTCCAACAAGGTGCTGCCCCCTGCTGAGACATTTTGCTTGGAGCCTCTTTATTCTTTTTTTTAAAATTAGTTTATATAAAATGCAAAAATACAAAAGAAAATAGGGGAGGGAGAAGGGAAGGGAAAAGTGTAGAGAAAAGGGGGAAAAGAAAGAAAAAGTGTTTCTTGTTTACTTTTATATAATAGTATAAACTAGCCATTTCTATAACTAGCCGTTTTTATAACTAGCCATTTCTATAACTAGCCATTTCTATAACTAGCTATTTCTATAATGTATTTAATCAGCAAAACCCAAAATTAAAGTTTCATTTTTTTCTACCTCAAGTACAAAGTCTAGAAGCAGTTTCCAAGTAGAAAGAAAAGTAATTGTGGGTTGTTGTTTTTTCTTTAATCAAAGCAGTCAATTTAGCCATCTCTGCTAACTTGGAATCTCTTTATTCTTATCCACGAGGGCTAGAAACTTATGTCTAAGGAAAGGCACTATAGGGGCAAAGCACTTGTTTCTGTATGTGAAAAGGCCATGGTTTCAGTTCTAAGTATCTATAGCAGTGTTTGTCAACCTTGGCAATTTTGAGATATGTGGACTTCAGCTCTCAAAATTTCCCAGCTAGTAAAGCTTTTGTGTTCCACATAAGCCAGTCCATGCTAATTTCAGAGAAAAAAAGACAGCTGGTATCTTTCTGGACAATCTCAAATTGGCATCATGTGGTAAGTCAGTAAGTACCAGGCCAATGCATCCTTAAGATAACTCTATATACCAAGAAAAATAAACTCAACTGCTCTAGTCTCTTTTTGTAAGTCTGAAATGTTTAACTCCAGAAGACAATGCTCATCGTATCTCTGGATGATGTAGCGTTCTAACATTTTTTCCACCCAATCCATTTTGAAGATGGGCGGATTTGTTCCTCGAGTCCCCCGGCCAGCATTCTGGGAATGTAGTTCCACCCATTTTCAAGTTGCCAAGATGGAGAAACACCAATTCAATCTATTTCTATTGCACATCCATATCTGGGATTGGAAAATTATGGAGCAATCTGATAGTTTCAGCTATCTCACTTTTTTCCTTCATCTCTCCCATGTTGCTAAGGTGGCTAAAGACTAAAATGTTGTTTAAATCATGACCTGAACGTAGATAGGTCATTTGGTGGTGCTTTTCTGCATAATTAATTGCTCTGAACTTTTCCTTTCTGGTCAATTTTGGCCACAGACCAAAATCCTTTCTGTTTCCCTCACCTCAAACTTTCTTGTTTCCTTCTCATTGGCTTTCAATGAGATCCACAAAAATAGAGATTTTCCTGTTCTGTTCCTAGATGAATTATTTTGGTGGGTCCTTCCAAATTGTACTATAGGTAGAATTTGCCCACTGAGTGGACAATCTTAGCACAAACTTTGAAATATCAGTGGGATTGGAGAATTTTTTTTTTAGATTTTTCTGAAGGATCTTTTAAATCGGTGTTACTTTTCAGAGGCTTTTATGCCAGATCTGTCCACATCCAAGTTGATAGCTACATCGATCTGTGATTTATGACCAACCTAACTTGGGGCTACTTACAACCAAGATTCAAAATCCTGGCATTGTCCCCCACCCAAGTCACATGACCAAACTTCAGGCGCTTGGCAATACGGCTGCATTTATAGTCAATACATGACTGATGAATGCCTAAAATCGGTGTTTACTTCTAGTTATTGACAAACTGTGCCCATAGCAAACCATTGGCTTGCTTAACAACTGTGGTGTTTGCTTAACGACCATGTGGTCGCTTTACGATTGTAGCATTCGTTTAATGACCACCACAGAAAAGGTCATAAAATCAGGTCGACCACGTGACTGATCCATTTTACATGTGTCAACTCATAAAACATTTTGTATACACATTTTATAGTTGGCAACAGAAAGAAGAGGGGGAGTTTGAAAGAGCAGGCAGCAGTGTGGAATCGAAAGTACATTCCATTCATATTTTCTTCAGAGACTGATTAGATGACTGAAGCTTCTGCCGGGCAAAAATCTAATTGGAGAGCATGATTGATGACTCTTGGCTATGGATGTTTTTTCGTTGGATGATACACCCAGAGGGGTGGTGGGGAAAGCAGGATCAAGGGTGACAGTGAATTACGTATCTCAGAGTTGGCTACACCCAGGTTAATGCCGGACATAGAATGTTAACTCCAAATGAAACCTTTTTAGTTTTGGGAGTGTGGCTTGAGGCTCATGAATTAATTGGAGTAACTGCCGGAATCCTGACAACATGGACAAATGTCTATGGAGATTCTGGTTGTCCCAAAGCTTTTTTTGAAAAAGCATGCTTCGGACAATCATGATGGACAGGTTCCATTATGGTCATAAGTCCAGGATTACCTGTACTTGTGTATGGTCACACAAGAGCTAACAGCAATAGCACTTAGGCTTATATACTGCTTCACAGTGCTTTTATAGCCCTCTCTAAGTGGTTTACAGAGTCAGCCTATTGCCCCCAACAATTTGGGTCCTCATTTTACCCACCTCGGAAGGATGGAAGGCTGAGTCAACCTTGAGCCTGGTGGGATTCGAACTGCCAAATTATATGCAGCTGGCTGCAGCAGAAGTAGCTTTTATTACATCATGGTTTTCTCTGTTTAGAACTGATCTTGGTTTGGATACAAGCTACCTTACAGGAGGCACATTTTGATGCTACTAAAGGGAAGGAGATTGTTGTCTTTTTTTTTCTTAATTATAATAAGGTTTTTCCATAAGGGATGAGAAAATTCTGAGCCAAAATTTGAAATTCAGCACGGACTGTGCAGATTTCCACACTGCTTGTATGGGATGTTTCAGTGAAAATGTATTCCTCTCACCTCCCTTCCTGCCCACAGAACTAATAATATATTTTTGGGTTAAAAAAAAAAAATCTCCCTGAGACAGCATTCAAACTCCCAAACCAGGTGCAGTCTTCAAAAGAAAAGGCCCGCTTTGAAGTCCAGGTTTTTTAATCTCTCCGCTTAACTTTGTCTGTGAGCATTTTTTTGCAAAGAGTTGAGCAAAAAACCTCTTTGAACAGAAGGTGGCAAATGAGCCGTCAACCCTGGCTTCCAGATGCTTGTTTTGGGAGGGAATTGCATTTGTATTTTTTTTTTCCATGCAACAACTCTAAAATTACAAATACTCTTGGCTCGGAGCCTTGTGTCTCCTGTAGTTGAAGAGTTTAGTTTCAAATATGCCCAGGTGTTCAAATTTTTTTTTTTTTTTTTGCTGCAAAGTTTAGAAGCTGAGGAGAATGGCTGAATGGGAAGGCGAAAGACTGATGGAATATTTGTCCTTTCAGAAAGGCATAAAGAGTGGAAAATATCAAATTTAATGACAGTTCTCCAGCCAAGAGAGAGCTTTGGAGACCAAATCTTGAATACCTCCTGGAATCCAAGCTACTTAACTTTGCAAGTGGTGTGACATTTCCTCTTTTGCTTAAAAACAAATTAAAGACCACATTAGGGAGGTTAACTTCTAGCTGGTTTAACAAGACTATTCTGGATTTTTTTTTCAAACTCTTGTAAAAAGCAGAGCAAGAATTCCAGATCCTTCTACCCAAAGTAATATCCCATGTCTCGCTTCCTTTATCTAGCAGGGAAGTTTATAACTTTACTGGAGCAAAGGATCAAATAAATACTGTATATATCCACAAGGAATGTTATCTTGGAAAACAAGACAAAAATGGATAGGTTACTCTGATTGGCAGTCAACTCTTCTTGGTCTCCTTTCCTTTCCTCATCTCCCACCCCACCCCTTTTCTTTCCATCTGGATTTTGGACAATCGAGAATAAAAATGCAATTGTTGAGTTCTTGGTGTTCCCAGAATTTTGTTGTTTTCTTGAAACTGTTTTGCCACCAAACTAGGTAACAACATCAGGATGCACTGTAGTGATGGCAACACCTAGAATTCAACATTATAGGAAGACTACCAGATTAGAAGTGTATAATGATGAAAAAAAATTAGCAGTCTGGTAGCATGTTTACTTTCTAACAAATTTTATTGCCTCATCAACTTTTGTGAGCAGCAGCTCACTTCATCTAATGGATTAAAAAATTATAACCTGACCCTACATGCTTGGCAAGGAGTAAGTATGATGCCCATGGCAAAAAGGAAATTAAATAGGAAGCCAACATATTTTAAAAATGCTTTTATATTTACAGACATATATTTTAAGCTTGTTTAATTGGATTGTTTTTACCAGCTGTGAGCTACCTAGAGTTGTATAGATGAAATGGGTAGCCATACAAATTGAAATAACCGGCCAATGTAATTTATATATGTTCATAATAATGTACATATAAAGAAAGACTTGATAGGTGGATAAAAATGCTAAATCCAGTTTGAACATCTGGCTGACTGGGCGACAAAGCATAATACATTTAATTGTATTGTATATGTATATAGAACAATTGTATATGCATATGATAATTATAATACATTTGTGTATCCCGGTTGCAATGCCAAATCCACGCTAAGCATCTGGCTGACTATGCAACCAACAACAACAATTATTGTGGTATTATAATTGGCATGCTGGATGCCATACCAAAAAATCTTGGATAGCACATAGAAAATTTGCACATTGACAAGTCACTTGGCTTGGATCCACAGACATACTATGCTGATAAATTACAATATCCTAGGTTCTTGGGATGAACTCAATATGAAGGCTGACATTAACTTAAGAACTAGCAGCTGTGATTTCACATTATGATGTATATAATAATAATCAGATAATGCAAAGTATCAGGTGCTAGCAACATTGCAAGGGTACCCTCCTCAGCCACAAAAATTATCTAGCCATATATTCAACAGTTCTTTTCTCTTTTTTAGCTAGCCAACCTATTTCCTGAAATATGGCTACTCCTCGACTTAGGACCACAATTAAGCCCAAAATATATGTTGCTAAGCGAAACATTTGTCAAGTGAGGTTTGCCTCATTTTACGACCTTGCTTTCCATAATTATTAAGTGAATTACTGCTGTTGTTATGTTAGCAAAATGGTTGTTAAGTGAATCTGGCTTCCCCATTGACTTTGCTGGTCAGAAAATCACACTTGACCCCAGGACACTGCAACTGTCATAAATATGAATCAATTGACAAGTGTCTGAATTTTGATCATATGTCATGGGGATGCTGCAATGGTCGTAAGTGTGAAAAACGGTCACATGTCACTATTTTCAGTGCCGCTGTACCTTTGAATGGTCAGTAAAAGAACTGTTGTAAGCTGAGGGCTACCTATATTCAGCTGGCGCGCTTGCTAGTCCCTACAGGGGTTACAAATGATGTTGTAAATCAAGAGTGTGTGTTGTTGTTGTTTAAGTGGAAGAAGCTGCTGCACAACCTGAAAAGCTGTCTATCCATCTGGCTGGCACATTTGGCTCTGGGTCCCAAATCGTGCAAGGCCACTCTGTAAACTATTAAGAACCACGGCCACGATTGGAATTAAAAGGTTATAGGCGAAGTTGAAGGAATCCATCTTTGCTGTGATGGCGATTCCACCATCTTGCCTACTGGCTATACCCAGAGTCGACTATTTTTTTTTGGGGGGGGGGGGAAGCTGAAGAACGTGGGAGCGTCTGGTGCAGTGAGACAAAAATTGCAGAGAACTCTCTTGTAAGAAATGAGTGATTAGTTCACGAGATTAAGAAACAAACAGCCTTTTGAGTTAGCTGCCAGCTGGCTGGCTATGACTGGGTCGAGTAGCTTTTGGGCGGGTGTTATGACAGGGGGGAGAGAAATTGGGTTTCCCTCCAGAGTGGAAAGAAACAGCGGATCAAGAGTCCCAGACAGACCTCCCACGGTCCCTTCCTTGCTCTTCCCTCGCCCAAGCCACCCACCCACTCCTTTTCCAGTTTGTCAAAGCTTCTTCTTCCCTTTGGGAGCAGAACAAAGCTGGTCTGTCTGGATGCCCAGTCTAAACCAAGATGCTCAGCCCTGAGGAGACAGGGCTGACCTGGAATTACTAAGGTTCAACCCAGGAGCTTGTTGAGGCCCTGAGGCCAGAATACATGGTCTGCGGAGGTCAATGAGGCCATCGGCCACAAACCTTCCATTCTCAGTTTGGGGGTCTAGCCAGGATGGCCTATGATGATGTGTGGTTTGTGTCCATGTTAAGTGGAACCGAGTAGAAGCTAAGAGCTGGTTTGGTCTAGTGGTTAAAACACCGGCCTAGAAACCAGGAGACTGTGAGTTCTAGTCCTGCCTTATAAGGGCATGAAAGCTGGATGGGCGATTTGGGGCCAATCAGAAGGAGACTATGAATTCTAGTCCTGCTTTAGGTCGATCACCTGGAGCCAGTAAGCACTGGTCCTAATTTAGGCATGAAAGCCAACTGGGTGACAATCACTAGGAGACTCGGAGATCTAGTCCCACATTAGGGATAAAAGCGGGCTGGGTGGCTTTCTTCGCTCTAGTTTCTCTCTCAGCCTAATCTACCTCACAGATTAAAAGTTCTGTAGAGATTCTCAGTCATCCAGGTCCTGATTGTTCCAAATGTGGTTTTTCAGGAGGCAACTGGACTTCCTTTGTTTTTTTTATTTTTGAAGACATTTCGCTTCTCATCCAAGAAGCTTCTTCAGCTCTGACAGGATAGTGGGGAATGGAAAGATTTATATTCCTTGCAGACAGCTGGTCATTTGCATCCTTTTAGAGGGTCATTGAAGCACTTGGAGATTTATTTGTGTCATCACAACGAGCCAGGAGCACTACTCAGGTGACCTTGAGGATATCTTACCACCAACGTGGAAGTTGACCTTTCCATTCTCTGAAGTGCCAGAAGTGATGCTTTTTCTAAGGTGACAACTGTTGCAAACATGCCAAGTTACTGTATGCTAAATCAGGCTATAATCCATCTTTAGTCTTTGAAGTAATAATTTCTTACGTCTTCTGGCTCCGATGTAGCTTGAGATGCTTTCATCTGAAAATGCAAAGGATGAAGACATGGCTGCAAAACTCTATTTTGTAACCCAGAGGAAATTGCAGTTAATTCTGATAGGAAAAACACTGAGAGAAACTCAGTTCTCTCTTTGGCATAAAGGGTTGGCTGGCAATGCAGACCGCAACTTTATATGTGCAATGCCCAACAGATGAAGTTAAACAAATGTAGCTTACTCCCGCCAAAAACAAATTCTACCATTCAGCAATGGAAATATTTTCAAATATTTACAGAAGGATAAACCCCTTTCACAAAATTCTTCACTAAGCTAATAATTTTTCACTTAAATTTAAACAAATATCAATCTTGTGATAATTTGTTATGAAGTCTCTTCATCAAAGGAAGCCTGGGATTGACAGCTCTATTCAGATTATGACCCAGCTAGGACTAAACATAGCCTTGGATATAGGTAGTCCTCGACTTATGACTGTAATGGAGCCCGGAATTTCCATTATAAGTCATGGCGATCGTAAATCAAAGCATCCATATGACCATCCCTATTTTATGACTTTTTTTTGCAGTGGTCATTAAGCAAACATGGTGGTATTTAGTGAATGTAATGGTTGTTAAGTAAGTCCATTTTCCCCAATGGGCATTTTTGCTGGAAACTGGGAGTAAATGCAGGTTTCCAACAAAAATGATAATAAATTGTGGTCATGTGACTGCAGGATGCTGCAAACAGCCTTAATGTGGTCTGGTTGCTGAGCACTCAAAATGTGATCATGTGACTATGGTGGTGTGTGTGTGTGTGTGAGAGAGAGAGAGAGAGAGAGAGAGAGAGAGAAAGAAATTAGAATCTGGGTAATGACAGGTCTTTCATTCGTTAAACCAGGTGTGTCAAACTCAAGACCCGTGGGCCGGATCTGGGCTTGGGGTGCTTAGATCTGGCCCACAGGGCCACTCTGGAAACAGCAAAGGACCGGCTCACGGTGCCTCTGCCAGCAAAAACGGAGCTCGGGAGGGCTGCCTGTGGCCCTCCCCAGCTCTGTTTAGACTGCGATGGCCTCCTGCAGACCTCTGCCAGTGAAAAAGGAACTTGGCTGCATGAGGGCTGCAGGAGGTCAAGCTGGCCACACCCACACTGGCCACGCCCACCCCAGACATGCCCACTGTCCCCTGAGGTCAAACTTTGCAATGTTTGGAGAACTATGGAAAATGAAGATGAATTTCATTCGAATCAGCAGATAAACTTAGAAAGTATAAGTTAGGTAGAGATATATTAAACGCAAAGCGAACATCTTTATATGTTTCCTCCTTGTGATATACTGTATATCTACATTTAGTTTTGTGTAGTTCTCCACATTTCTGCTTTGCTGCCGACCCTTTTCTCAGTCACAGTGTATTTATTTGTTTAAAACATTAATATAGCCGCCTATTTTCCAATTTCTCTTTCTTTCTTTCTTTCTTTCTTTCTCTTTCTTTCTTTCTTTCTTTCTTTCTTTCTTTCTTTCTTTCTTTCTTTCTTTCTTTCTTTCTTTCTTTCTTCCTTCCTTCCTTCCTTCCTTCCTTCCTTCCTTCCTTTCCTTTCCTTTCCTTTCCTTTCCTTTCCTTCCTTTTTCTTCTTCTTCCTTCTTTCTTTTCTTTTCTTTCTTACTTTTGAATTAATTTGTTTTTTATTTACAGAAAAAAACTTTAATTAAAAAAAAAGGGAGAATTCAGAGTTGCCTCCCTTTCTCCCTACAGGTGGGATCTGCTGGTTACAGCAAGGACGGGAAGCCAAATGCACGATGATTCTCCAGATGGGGGTTACTTGGGAAGAGTGTTGCGGCAACGGAAATACAGACATGGCCTGGTCAAACTACTCACACCCGGACAACAAGATCGGCCTTCTTAGGATCTTGGGCCTTGTGACCTGCCACCCCTGCAAAGGTAGGTTTTGTAACTTGTTTTAAGCACTGAATCCTAATCAATCCTGTGAAGCCAAGAGCAATCTCGCCTAAACTGAAAAATCCCAAGATTTACCCATTACAATATTCTTTCCTTTGCTTCAGGATCTAGACTCTTCCTTTAAGTGGTGGATATCCCAGAATTTTGGTGCACATCAGTGTGTCTCAACCTCAGCAACTTTAAAACAACTTCAACTTTACTTCAACTTCCATAATCCCCAGCCAATACGTAGTAGTCTCTACAAATAATGCTTGCTTAATGACTGCTCAATTAGTGACCATTTGAAGTAGAGGTGGTATTCAGCAGGTTCTGACCGGTTCTGGAGAACTGGTAGCGGAAATTTTGAGTAGTTCAAAGTACCAGCAAATACTGTCTCTGACTGGCCCCGCCCCCATCTATTTTCTGCCTCCTGAGTCCCAGCTGATTGGGTGGGTCTTCTTTGGTTATCCTGCACAGGAGAACGGAACTGGAAAGCAGGTTAGTGGGGTGAGGAGGGAATGGGGATTTTGTAGTAACCTTAGCCTGCCATGCCCACCAAGCCACACCCTGCCCACCAAGCCACGCCCACAGAACCGGTAGTAAAAATTTTTGAATCCCACCACTGATTTGAAGTTATGACAAACGCTGTATTTGCAGCCCACATTTTGAAATCCTGATGGTCACAGACAGACATTCTGACTGTGATCATGTGATCCCATTTTGGGTGCTTGGCAACCGACTCACATTTATGGCCGTTTGCAGCATCCGGCAGTCACGTAACCACGGTTTTTGGCATTTTTACTGGTTCCCGGTGCTTACTTCCGGTTTCCAGCAAAAGCACTGCCCATTGGGTATAATGAATTCATTTAACAACCATCACATTTTTTTAACAATCATGGCATCATTTAAGAACTGCAGTATAGGTTTAATGACTAACAAAAATGGTAATAAAATTGGCCTCCTGCTTAACAACTGCCAAGACTTACAGGTATAATTCTGGGCTTAATTACTGTCGTAAGTTAATATATTTCTTTTGGATTATACAAACAAGTTATAAAATGCATTTCAACCCTGAGCTACTGTACAAATAGTCTCCTTTATAAAAGTAGAACGAGAGCCTTTTGCTCTGCTTTTTGACTAATTAGCTGCATAAGCCACCGGGAAAGACAGCAGGTCCTCACTTAGTGGTTTTTAAACAGAAGCTGGACGTCCACCTATTAAGGGGCAGATTTCTTGCATTAGCAGAAGGTTGGGCTAGAATAGATGACCCTTGAGGACCCCTTCTATAATTAGAAGCTACCTCATTACTAATCTTTTCAAGTGGGTCTTCATTAGCACATCTATATACATATAAAAGCAAAATACCACTCACGCATCATCACAAAATCTCCAGACCCATAAAGCCTACAAACTTGAAATTTGGAACATATCTTCCTCTTGGCTTCTAGGTGCTCACTAAGAAAGGATTTTTTGAAATGACCATCAGAGCATTAGTATTTTCTATATTATTATTAACACGCTCTGATGCTAAGGAGTTCTACTCCCCACCCCACCTGAAAAGAAATCTATTCCAAATGCAAAACACAAGCAGAGGAGAGGAGTTTCAGTTTCAGTTTTATTTGCACAGCCGCAACCAGCTTTAGTACAGACCAGTTAAGCTAAACCACGCCCAGGTTCCTTGCTGTCTCCTTGCTCACACAGCAAATACTGTTTCACTTTCCAAACAGCCCTCAACTCTCTCACACACTGACAGGACACTAGCCAGATGAATACCGATGGATGCTGGTAGGCAGAGGCAGAATTTTTTTCCCTTATTTACCTTCCCAGAAACTAAGTCCAACTACATAGTTTCGTAGCGAAGCACAGGTATCGAGCTAGTTTACCATATTTATTACACCACTCCCCCACTTCAATCCTAATCAGAAAGCAGCCAAATTTCTTTATTTTTAATTTTTGTATTTTTAAACCACCAGCCAATTCCCCCCAGCAATGCTTAGCAGCAATTAACTTCTAAGCTCATTAAACTTTACATTTAATATGTTTTAATTTTAATGATTAAACTTTTAATGTGCAACCTTTTTTTATACTTTTAACTTTATAATTAACTTTTATACAATTAATCTCCTAATTGCTTTATATTATTATAAAATGATTTTATAATGTTGTAAGCCACCCAGAGTCCCTTGTACAATGAGTTGGGAAGTAAATAAATTTAATAAATAAGTAAAAGTACATAGGGCGACACTTCCCTTAAATATGCAAAGGCACTGGGACTATTCCCACAGCTCAGGTTAGTGAAGATTTATTGGAGAAAATAATCAAAGCACAATACAAAATACAATACAATACAGTTACAACGGCACTGAAAAGGGTGACTTTCAGACATATGACCATTACAGCATGGTCCCCTGATCAAAAACACAATGCAGGAGGTAATCCTTGACTTATGACCACACAAATGAGCCCAAAATTTCCATTGCTAAGCAAGGCAGTTGTGAAGTCAATTTGCCCCATTTTGTGATATTTTTTGCCACAGCTGTTACGCAAATCACTCCAGTTGTGAAGTAAACTGTGCGGACATTAAACGAATCAGGCTTTCCCCATTGATGTTGCTTGTGGAAAGCTGGCTGGATGATCACATGACCTTGGGACACTGCAACCATCATAAACAACATGCCAGTTGCCAAGCGCCTGAATGTTGTTCACATGACCATGGAGATGCTGCAAGTGATCATAAGTGTGAAAAATGGTCATAAGCAGAGGTGGTATTCAGCCAGTTCTGACAGGTTCTGGGGAGCCGGACAGTGAAAATTTTGAGTAGTTCAGAGAACCGGCCAATCCCACCTCTGACTGGCCCTGCCTCCATCTATACTCTGCCTCCCATTGAGTCCCAGCTGATTGGCTGGGTCTTCTTTGGTTGCCCTGCACAGGAGAACGGAGCTGGAAAGCAGGTTAGTGGGGTGGGGAGGGAATGGGGATTTTATAGTATCCTCCTCCTGCCCTGCCCATCAAGCCACTCCACGCCCACCAAGCCACACCCACAGAACCGGTAGTAAAAAAAAATTGAATACCACCACTTAGTCCTTAGTCACTTTTCTCAGTGCCATCATTAAGCAAATAGTTGTAAGTTGAGAACTACCTGTAATGGGAACACCACAGGTAAAAACTCCCCAGCTTCCTTTCCCTTTCCCAATTGTTCTCCCTGTCCAATCCAAGCTCTTTGACAAAAGGCTCAGGTTTGTGAATAGGGTATCGCTTGCTGTTACCCGAAAGGAGCTTAATGACAGGAAGTCCTCGACTTACAACAGTTTGTTGGAAGAAATAGCCTCTGGGTTCAGTTCCAAGTGGGGAAGAAAGACGCTGGAAACATGCTTGAAAAGAGGGTTTAATGGTGGACAGGATCACATGCTTTGGGTGAAGAAAGAAGGAAGGGCTGATATTCTGAGAGTGCAATTGTTTTATACCCTCTGTTGCCATTTGAATTGGAGCTTGTATTCTGATTGGTTATCAGATTCCCATGGGGCCATGCAGGAGCAACTCTATAGGCTGTCCTGAGTCCCATGCTTGGTTGAGCCTTGCTGGGTGATGATGTAATGGAAGGGTTTGGGGCAATTCCTATTATAGCTTTACCTGGAGTAGACCTTTGTTATGTAAAATAGACTGGCCTAGGCCAGAGTGATGGTCCATTAGCAAAGGTGGGGGAGCTGAGTTTCTGCCTCTCTGAGTTTCTACTTCTCTTTTTAGGGGAAATATTCTGCCTTTTTAGTATATCCTAAAATATTTCATTTTCCTAGGAGAGGGGTGGGTTTTAACTTCCAACAAGTTCATTTAGCAACTGTTCAAAGTTACAACAGCACTGAAAAAAGTGACTTACGACCACTTTTCACACTTAGGACCATGGCACCATCCCCAGGGTCACTCATGCGATCAAAATTCAGAGGCTTGGCCGTTGACTCGTGTTTTAGAAGAATTAGAATTAGAAGCACTTTATTGTCATTGTACAAGTACAGCGAAACCGTGGATGCACCCCAGCAACTGTTCGCAATACAATAAAACCAAAGCACTTAAAAATGAAGATAAGAAAGATAGACTACCCACATCTCCATTTGCAATTTGAGAGTACAATATCTACGAATACCTGTAGAACTTCCATGGAGGGGTGCAGTCTACCCTGCCACTTTCCCCCCACCTCATTTTTCCCTCCTGCACTCCCAGATCAATTGTCTGGCCAAGATAGGAAAGGCCCCTTTGGCCCTCAGAGATTCTCCCTTCGACTTCATCCCTGTAAACATCACACCAAATGTCCTTAAGCCCCTTAAACTGTTTCAACTCCTACCCTCAAAATGACGCTATAGAGCAAGGGTCTTCAAACTTGGCAAGTTGTGGACTTCAACTCCCAGGATTCTTGAGCTAACATGACTGGAGGAGGAATTCTGGGAGTTGAAGTCCACAAGTTTTAAAACTGTCACGTTTGAAGACCCCTGCTATAGAGCACTGCACACCAGAACAACTAGACACAAGGACAGTTTTCCCCCCGAATGCCACCACTCTGCTAAACAAATAATTCCCTCAACACTGTCCAACTATTTGCAAAGCCTGCACTACTATTACTATTAATCTTCTCATCGCTCCTTATCACCCATCCCCTCCCACTTGTGACTGTATGACTGTAACTTGGTCGCTTGTATCCTTACGATTTATATTGACTGTTTCCTAGCATGATTTGATCACTTATTGTACCCTATGACTATGATTAAGTGTTGTACCTCATGATTCTTGACTCTTGACGAATGTATCTTTTCTTTTATGTACACTGAGAGTATTTGCACAAAGACTAATTCCTTGTGTGCCCAATCACACTTGGCCAATCAAGAATTCTATCTATCTAAAACAAAAAGAGAGAAAGTGGGGGGGAACCCCACAGGACAGCCCTTAACTTGGTTGCCGGCCAACATTCTCCCAGACTTCCAGAAAGGCCCACACACGCCTGCTCCAGACTTCTACGCTTTGGGGAAATGAGATTTGCACACCTCGCCCGTCTGCTTTGAAACCCACCAGACAGTTTTTGCCTGGGGGTTCCCCAGTCACACAATGTACCCATTTGTCTCCCTCCTCCCCTGTAGCCCAACGAGGCATATTTCCCTCATCCACCCCCCCCACGCACACACTCCGGTTTCCCCAGACAGTTTTTCTTCTGACTTGTTTATTTTTGTTTTTTATGCCACGGAAGTGTCAGTGTGTGAAACAGGGAAGCCCATTGTCTGATAAAAAGCTTTCTCTAGGATTCTTTCCAGCCGAAGGTGACTCTCCTTTTTAGACCCCGCTGGCAAAATACAATTGTCTGATCGTGCAGACAAGGGGGTCCTCCTTTGACACAGCTGGGTTGTAACGGAGGGTTTTTCCTGCATTCAGACGTGTTGGAAAGCACTTCATGGGCCTGAGAATGATCCTGATGCAGCTACCAGAGGAGACAGACCTGATCCAGTGGACAAGGGTCAGCCTGTTGGTGGCTGGTCAGTAGTGCAAATTTGTCAAGTATGATGGGCTTGAACCTGGACCAGGAAAACCCAGGTGCAGATGCTTGTGTGAAGGTGGAAAATATCAGTTGCAGTTTTGTTTTCTTCTGAACAGATAGAGAGAAAGAGAGAGAGAATAGAGAATAGAAAATAGACTAGAATAGACTAAAACAGAATAGAATAGAATAGAATAGAATAGAATAGAATAGAATAGAATAG
>NW_020769318.1:24791222-24803477 GCF_900518735.1 Pseudonaja textilis | reverse complement strand
AGAATAGAATAGAATAGAATAGAATTCTTTATTGGCCAACTGTGATTGGACACACAAGGAATATTATTCATAATGGAATATTATAATTTATTATATTATATAATTTATCAAGGAATATTATTTATAAAGAAAGCAACACAAATGATTTGTCCTTCTCCACTTCCTGAGATGCACCCCGACTTCTCGGCTGACTTTTTGTTTTCGTTTCTTCACCCAGAGTCCTGCGAAGGGGTGGACTGTGGAGCAGGCAAGGTTTGCAAAATGAAGCACAGGCGCCCGCAGTGCGTCTGTGCTCCAGATTGCTCCAACCTTCCCAGGAAGCTTCAAGTATGCGGCTCCAACGGCTTCACCTACCAAGATGAATGTGAGCTTCTCATGGCCAAATGCAAAGGGCAGCCTGACTTGGAGGTCATGTACCAAGGACAATGCAAAAGTGAGTGGTGCCTCTCTTCTACGGGTGTTTCTGATCTCCAGGCGGGGATCGCGAACTGTGGAGTCCTTGGTGGCCTCGGAGCTTGGTGGTTGCCTGGCAGAGCATCACTGATGACGTTACCTAGTTGGGTAATGAAACGAATACAGGTAGTCCTCGACTTACGACCACAACTGAGCCCAAAGTTTCTGTTGCTAAATGAGACTGTTGTTAAGTGAATTTTGCCCCCTTTTTCAACCTTCCTTGCCTCGGGGGTTAAGTGAATCACTGCAGATGTTAAGTTAGCAACACGGTCGGGGTGGGATTCAAATTTCTTAACAACCGGTTCTGTGGGTGTGGCCTAATTTGTGGGTGTGGCTTGGTCATGTGACTGGGTGGGCACGGCTTGTATGTAAATATTATAAATATGTATGTAAATATTGATTTTTTTTATAAAAAAAGAGCAACTTTTACCAAAAGCACACAAAGCAGGCAGGCAGATTGAGTTGCTCACAGAATTACAGATTCGCTTAGAGATCTATCTTTCTGCCATCGGCTATCTGAGTCTGTCACATAAAATTTGCTTGCAAGCAAACTCACAAAATTAACTCATAACACACACCAAGTATGTAAATATTGACTTTATTAAAAAAGAGAAACTTTTACCTAAAAGCAGGCAAAGCAGGCAGGCAGATTGAGTTGCTCACAGTATCACAGATTGACTTTGAGATCTATCAATGTCCAATCGGCTACCTGAGTCTGCACTGGAAAGTAGAAGCTTCAGCCCTAAGGAAGGTTTGGCTCTGCTTTTAGATTAGCTAGAAAGCAAGAAATCCAAGGATTTCTTGCTTTCTAGCTAATCTAAATCTCCCGGCAGAGCAGAACAGCTGATGGGGGGGGGGGGGGGAGAATGAAAAATAACAACTTACCAAACCAGGCAAGTTGGATGGCTCACATGCCAGGTAAGGAGTGAGTGGGCGCGGGGAAGGGGAGGGGCCAGCCAGTGGAGCGATTTGCTGGTTCTCCGAACTGCGGACAATCATACCATGCGTTTGTGCAGTGTTTGCAAGAACTCATCAGCTGTGCTGCTTGGACAGCTGACAAGTGCTGCGCTCCGGTGCACAGGGTTTGAAAATCCTCTTGTTTCCTGCTTTTTCAACCTCAGCTGTGCCGCGCAAAGCAGCTGAGGAGGGAAAAGCAGGGAATAAAGGACAGCCTAGAGCCCGGGCAGGCGGGTGGGCCAAACCCCAAATCGGTTCGGTGTCAGCTGCTCTTCGCAGATACCGGTTCTATAGAACCGTGCTGAACTGGTAGCATTCCACCCTTGAGCACGGTTGTTAAGTGAATCTGGCATTGCAACCATCATAAATATGAGTAAGTTGCCAAACGTCTGAATTTTGATCGTAGAATAGAGTAGAATAGAATGGAATGGAATGGAGTAGTGTAGCAATAGAATGGCATGGCATGGCACCTCCAATATATCCTGCAAAACCATGATTAGCATGCATGCATGCATGCATAAATAAATAAATAATAAAGACAAAATTATGTGTATTCCCACATATATTATATGACACAGAGAAACATGTACATGGCGAGAAAAATGAATCTTGCGAGTTTACCAGGCAGATGGCATAGGGAATGTTGACCTCATCAGAAATGTTATTATTTTATTGATTTATTTCTATTTATATGGCCTCTCATCCCGATACCCTGACTCTGGTCTTCCTTCTATTGTGTTCCATAGGAATGGAAGGGACTTCCATTTCAAGAGAAAGTCTACCTCCCGAGGTTAATCTCAATGTCTTTTTTTGAAACAGAATCTTGCTCCAGCGTGGTCTGCCCTGGGACCCACACCTGCGTGGTGGACCAGACTGGGAGTGCCCATTGTGTGATGTGTCGCGTTGAACCCTGTCCAGACCCCACCAGCCTAGACCGCTCAATCTGTGGAAACAACAATGTGACCTACCCTTCTACCTGCCACCTACGGCGAGCCACCTGCTACTTTGGTCAATCCATAGGGGTCCGGCGTTACGGAAGGTGTACATGTAAGTCTGGCTTCGATGAGGGAAACCAAGCAAGGCATTAGCAAGTTAAGTTTGCACCAAAGGACTGGAGATCTTTCACGTGTACCCACTGGGGAGGGGTAAAAAAAGTCAAGATGGCAGCCACCGCGGTCTAATAGAAACCCCGCCCCTTTTTAAACATGAGCTATGATTTGATTGTGTGGTGGCGACTACCATCTTGATTTGGGGGGGAGGGGGGGTGCTCCCAGGAGAAACTCCTTCAGCAGTTCAAAATTACTTCTGGATTTGCATCCCAATGTCAAAAAACCATGATTGTCCCAAATCTGGATATCTTTTTTTACTCAAAACTGGGGAGCACCCCTTGAATTTTAAATTTAGGTGGAACAATTATGGGAAACAAATATATTTTCCAGGCAAGATTTAAGGACAATGGTCCATTGCTCTCAGCACCAATAGGCCTGCACCAAAGAAGCATTAGCTGGCTTATTTTGGGAACAAAATAGATATCCCACTGTAAAACAAGGAGTTCTGTCTGAGGCCTCAAAATGTAACCATACAAAAACCATCTAAAAATGTTCAGTTTAATATAGCATTTCTCAACCTCCACATCTGTAAGATATGTGGACTTCAACTCCCAGAATTCTCCAGCCAGCAGTGCAGATTGGGGAATTCTGGGAGTAAAAGTCCAAGTCCAACTAAAGTTGCAGAGGTTGAAAAACACTTAAGCAAGTCTTTCTCAACCTTTGCAACTTTAGCTGGACTGGGACTTCAACTCCCAGAATTACCCAATCTGCATTGTATTAGTTTGACAGGAAGAAGGGCAAAAAGAATTGGTAGCACTGAACTTAATTCGGTTCACTGCCTTCAGGGAAGATCATGGAGAGGGGTGTAGAAAAAATTAAAATGGAATCCGCAATGCAGGAGCAAAAACAACATACAAATTGAATGATTAAATGGATGTCAACTTTGCATGTTGATGGCTGCCACCTTGGCTTTTTTGACGTACCCTTCATTTATTTATTTGTTTATTTCAGTGGTGGGATTCAAAAAATTTTACTACCAGTTCTGTGGGTGTGGCTTGGTGGGTGTGGCAGTTGAAGGATACTGTAAAATCTCCAGTCAGAGGTGGGATTTGCCGGTTCTCCGGACTACTCAAGATTTCCGCTACCGGTTCTCCAGAACTGGTCAGAACCTGCTGAATACCAGCTCTGGTTTATTTGTTCAATTCTGATGGCTGCCCAACTCCACCAAGTGACTCCGGGCAGCTTATAATTCTGTATTTCTAAAACTTAAAAACATTAGAACATTAACTTCATCTACAAAATAAATAAAAGAAATGCCCTCAATTCTATTTTAGCTCTGATTTTTCCCATTAGTCTCTTGTAGGCAAAGTAGAGTCCGTGTCAGAAAAAAAAATCAGCAATGCCTCTTTAAAGGGAGGCCTCTTCACAGTGCAGTTCGTTCCAAAGTCAAAGCTAAAATCCAGATTCACTTAACATCTGTGGGCTCAACGGCGGTGATTCGCGTAACAACCGTGGCAAAAAAAAACCTCTTCTAAATTCAGATGTGATTCAATTAAAGACTGTCTTGCTTAGCAAATGGAAATTCTTGTCCCAGTTGCGGTCATTATATCGAAGACTGTCTGTAACGATGCCAGGCATAAAAAAATGACTAGAAAGGACTAATTTGTTCTTTCTTTCCTTCCACAGCTCCAAATAAAAACGCCTTGGACACAGATGATGCTGAAGAAAACTACATTTGAAAATCTATTTTGGGGTGATTTGCCTAATTCCTAATGTTCAGGGGCATTATCTGTAATAATGTGCAGACTGTACATTATATACCTGGTATTTATTAAAAACCAAAAGGAAAATAATCTTATTTATATAAATAGAAATCAGTGTAAGCTAGACATATATGCATTTCAATTCTCGAGTCACAGTTTGTACCAAGGATATCAGGAAAAAGGATCGAAAAAGTCAAGATGGTGGCAAGGACCAAGCAATCATAGCCCCACCCATTTAAAAGGAGGCGTTGCTTTGATCTCTCTGTCACTGCCACCATTTTGAATTTTTTAGTCCTGCTTCTAGTGGATGTGCCTGGTCCCTCCCCAAACCCCTTTCACAAAGATTTTCCTCCAACAGTGGGGAAAGGTTTCTTCCACTGTTCTAAGAAAAATCCATTTTTATCATTTCAAAAGACTGCAAGTTTGCTTCATTCAAAATCAGGCTGATCTTCTCTCTAGAACTCCCTAAAATATTTGATTTGTCCATTTTCTTTACCCTTGTTTTGTCTTGCTGCATATAGCCTCGTTCCCAAAACTCCCAGCCTCCCTCATTGCCTCATTCAACCCTCCTCTAGCCAAACTTTCTGCTTCAACAAGGCTTCAGTAATAGTTTTAATCTGATTTAATTAAATATTCCTTTTGGATTTCTCTGTCTCCTTGAAGATGAACATAACTGGTAGTCCTTGACTTACAACTAGTCATTTAGTGACCAAAGTTATAATGGCACTAAAAAAGTGACTTATGACCAGTTCTCACTCTTATGACCGTTGTAGTATCTCCAGGGTCATACGATCAAAATTCAGGGGTTTGGCAACAATCATGTATTTACAATAACTGCGGCATTCTGGGGTCATGTAAATGCCGTTTGTTACCTTCCCACCCACCTTCTGACAATGGGGGAAACTGGATTCGCTTAACAACAGCACTTAAGAATTTCCATAACAACTGTGGCAAAAAAGGTCAAAAATCAGGTGTGTGACTCGCATAACGTCCATCTTGCATAGCAATGGAAATCTGGTCCCCATTGTGATCATAAGTCAAGGACTACCTCTATATTTTTACACATCTCCACTCAGAAAATTGGAAATCTTATAAATATTCCAAATAACAGGACTTTGTTGTGTAAATAGTGTGTGTGTGTGTGTGTGTGTGTGTGTTGGAATTGGAAGGTATCACGCTGTTGATAGCCAGTTTTCAGTCAATTTTATCTATATATCCATTTTAAATTTGTCATCTGCTTTACTGTGTGTGTTGTAAAATATGTACATAGCCTCCTTTCACTGATCATTTAGAAATATTAGTCTTTTTCTTCATGTGGTTAAAACAGGCAACTTCTCTATTTTTGTGCTTGAGTCCCTGATTTTTTTATTTTTTTTATTTTGTTCCTTCAAGTCAGTCTTGACTCTGCTGACGCCTAGACAAGCCTCTACATTTTCCTTGGAAAGATTTCAGAAATGGTTTGCCATTGCCTCCTACTTAGGGCTGAGTAGAATGACTGGCCCAAGGTTGCGCAACTGGCTTTGTGCCTAAGGCAGGAGTAGAACTTCCTGTCTCCTGGTTTCTAGCCTGGTGCCTCAACAGGTAGATCACACTGGCTATCTGATATGTTTTACACCCCTTCATTTTATGTAGCTCCAGAACAGGGGTGTCCAACTTTGACAACTTTAAGACCTGTGGACTTCAATCCCCAGAATTCCCCAGCCAGCTTAATGACTGCGGGAATTGCTTCACAACCACTGTCAAAAAAAAGTTCATAAAATCAGGTTGGCTGGTCACAATCACAAACGTGCAACCATAATGGGCAGGTTCCATTTGAAGTCTTTACTATACGGAACTTAAACCAAAAAAACCCCACATTTTTCTTTAACAGAAGAACTCTCTTGTCTGTATCAAAAATAGGCCTTTTTGCTGAATTTGAACAATTAAGGGAAGACTAAAGAAATGCCCTTGTCTTGTCTTTTTGTTCTCTTTATTTTCTTTTACGTTTTTGACTGAAGGGGAAAGAACTGAGGTACTCTGCAAACAGGAACGGTTGGCTGACAATCTCCACTTCCCCCAAACTCCAAATGAGATTGTTTTATAACATTCAGGGCAAAACAATTGAAGCCCTAATAAATTTGTTCTTTTCCTTCCTCTGAATTTCTTGTTTGTGCAAAATTATTCAAGGGGGATTTGGATATTGTCCCAACATTGCAATCTACCTGACTTCATGGGAGCTTTTGCTGTGTTTTAATAAATCACCTCCCTATTTTCACCTGTAAAATCCTGATGGTTGCACAATTCAGTTAATGGGAAGTTGAGTCAAGTTTCTCGCTGAAATGCGTAAATGGTAGTGTTGTGGTTTGGGGTTGTTTTGGATCAAGTGTACGAGGAGCTACAACTCTTCTACTAAAGAATTTTGGTGGCCCCTATTTAATTTTTCTCAGAAAAAGCAACAGATGTGTCTTTTACCACATCCAGCTTGACAAAACATCCAGCCGGCAAAAGATTTATGGCTACCATAATTCCTTTCTGAAGCAATTGTCAAATTACTCCAGATGGAATGGTTCTGATTTAACAAAACAGGGAAAAGAGGGGAAAACAGGCTTCATTCAGGCCAAATAAATGGAAGAGGCAGGGAATTTGCTGTGGTCCAGCAGTAGTTACACCTCAAACAGGAGGCAGAAAACAGAAACACTATTTTTGTCCTAGTGAGCAGGAACTTACTAAAAGTTAATTTCTCTTGTGGGAAGTTGCAGCCTTCTGCCTGAAAGTGTTGATTCATTTTGGCTCTTGGATTGATTGTGCCTCTTGCTGCTAGAATAGAATAGAATAGAATAGAATAGAATAGAATAGAATAGGTCGGAAGGGACCTTGGAGGTCTTCTAGTCCAACCCCCTGCTTAGGCAGGAAACCCTACACCACTTCAGGCAAATGGCAAATGGTCGTTTTATCTTTAAAACTTCCAGCGTTGAAGCATTTACAACTTCTGGAAGCAAGCTGTTCCACTCATTATGATTATGAATTATATGAGAACAAATTGTGCAGGCCAGCGCATTGAGAAAAAATATTAAATAAGAATAAAAATTTACAAGTTATATAAAACTCCCATCAAGACCGAATGACAGAGTTGGAAGAGATCTTGGAGGACTTCTAGCTCAAGCAGGAGTCCCTGTTACAAACAGTTGTCCAATCTCTTTTTAAAGACCTCCAGTGATGGAGCATTCACAACTTCTGGAGTCAAGTCGTTCCACTGATTAATTATTCTCACTGACGGGAAATTTCTCCTTAATTCTAGGTTGCTTCTCTCCTTGATTAGTTTCCACCCGTTGCTTCTTGCCCTGTCCTCAGGGGCTTTGGAGAATAGGTTGACCCCCTCTTCTTTGTGGCAGCCCCTCAAATGTTGGAAGACTGCTATCATGTCAGCCCTAGTCCTTCTTTTCATTAAAGCTCTTCAAGGATGAAGCTTCTTCAAGACGTCTTCAAGAATGAGGCATCACCGTTGTAATTTTTATTAGCCTTTTACTGCTTCTTGTATGTGCATTGTACTCGCTTATACCACATTTGCAATTACCTGTGAGGGAGGGAGAGGGGACCTTGAGTCGTTCTTTCAATTTACAAGAGCTGCTTTATTTTTGCTTTATCGCCTGTAAAGCACTTCAAACTCAACCTGGTGATTGTACGAGTGGACACAGCTAATAATAAACTGTCAAAAAGTTTCAAACACTCGATTATCTTTTCAAACTGGTTGCAAATGCAAACACCTTACTATCCTAGAACAATAATATTTGGCTCATTGATGTTTGGATATTTGAGAGGAACTCTTTCTTAACTTTGCAAACCGGCAGAAGTGATTCACCTTTAGGCTGCTTTCAGCTCAGCAGACTTCCAAGGCAGCTCAGCAGAGAATTAGGCTTATAAAAATCAGAGAATTTTAAATCATAATCTTGGTCAACGCTGGGCCAAGAGACTCACAGGGAGCCTACCATCATCAGCTTTGCTAGAAGAAAGAGATGCGAACAGAGATGCTACTGTGTCTTTTTTGCCATGTTACGAGGGAGGGAGCTAGCCCTCCCCTGCACGAGATCACGGCAGCGGAGAAAGCAGGATTAAATCCCTGAATAGTTTAATCTCAAAAGAAGCAGCTTCGCCGTCTGTTATCTTCTGCGTTCAGGATAAACAATAGAGCAATATTCTGACTTAATTGAGGCCACGGGACGAGACTTAATGGCCCTGGATGAAGTAGGTTAACCTATTTTAAACCAAAAATTCTATTTTAGTCTGAAATATTAAGCACATTATAAAACAGATTTTTAGTCCAAGATTATGGGGATGAAGTAGACTAAATTTAACCAGATTGGGCAAAGTCCTAGCGTCTGCATTCACACAAGTTAAACCTAATAGTTTTACACTCTTTCTTTCTTTTCTTTCTTTTCTTTCTTTCCTTTTTCTTTTTTCTTTCTTTCCTTTCTTTCTCCCTCCCTCCTTCCTTCCTTTCTTCCTTCCTTCCTTTCTTTCTTTCTTTCTCTGCCTCCCTTCCTTCCTTCCTTCCTTCCTTCCTTCCTTCCTTCCTTCCTTCCTTCCTTCCTTCCTTCCATGGTTGAATATACTATGTGAATCTAGAAAATGCCACACTTGCCATAACTAGATTAAGATGTTGTGTGAAACACAGCCATGGAAACTTTCTCTGGGAAGTTTCGGAGAGATTGGAATGATTAGATCTTGTTTTTTCCTACTCCGTTTCTTCCTCCCTCTGAACTGTGTCCAAGTAAATGTGACCAGATCTCTCTAATTTCCCTCCAAACAGTTCTATACATCTGCTCTTTCCTGGCAATCCGATTTTTTAAAAAGTGATTTTGGAGCACCCTTCAGCTAGAAAGGATCGCTTTCTAGCAGAGCCATGTGGATTTAGTAAGTGTACCAACACCATAGTGGGAAGCAAAGATCAGAATAACAAAATAACAGAGTTGGAAGGGACCCTGGAGGTCTTCTAGTCCAACCCCCTGCTCAAGCAGGAAACCACATACAATTTCAGACATGTGGCTGTCCAATCTCTTCTTTAAAACTTCCAGTGTTGGAGCATCCACAACTTTTGGAGGCAAGTTGTTCCACTGATGAACTGTTCTCACTCTCAGGAAATTTCTCCTAGTTCCAAGTTGCTTCTCTCCTTGATTAGTTTCCACCCATTGCTTCTTGTCCTGCCTTCAGGTGCTTTGAAGGATAGCTTGACTCCCACTTCTTTGTGGCAGCCCCTGAGATATTGGAAGACCGCTATCATGTTACCCCTAGTCCTTCTTTTCACTAGATTAGACACCCAATTCCTACAACTGCTCTTCATGTTTTAATCTCCAGCCCCGTAATCATCCTGGCTGCTCTTCTCTGCACCCTTTCCAGAGTGTTACCAGAGTTTCGTGACAACCAAAATCAGATGCAATATTCCAAGACATCCATTTTACCAAGGTCATTATAAAGTGGTAACTAACATTTCACAGGATACTACCACTTTACAACACCTTGGTAAGACGATGCTGCAGGATGAGTAGAGCAATTTCTTTCTTTTATGGCTCTTGTTGCCATGTTGCTCCATTCCAAAAGTATTGGAGCATCTTACAAAGAATACAAAAGGAACCACAAAGAATTAATAGAAGCAAAAAGAAAACCGCCCACCTTCTCATTCCCCCTCCCCATAAAACCTCTTAGTTCCAGTGGTTTTCCATCTTTCGTTTTGGATGGGGTTTAGTGTGGAATTGGGGAGCCTTCTGAACTCACAGCTCTAGCCTGAGGAGCAGGTGGCTGCCGTGTCCAAAAGGGCTTTTCCACAATGTTGTGCGGTGTGCCAGTTATGCCCCTTTCTGGATTAGGAGCAATACACATAGGCATGCGTGCTTTGGTTGCCTTTTCGGTAGATCACTGCAATAGGGTCTACATGCATCTCCCTTTGGAAAACATCCAGAGGCTACAATTGATCAGAATGGGCCAGAATTGATCCAGCAAACCATTTTATGTTTGTTTGTTTTTGCTTACAGATATTTTCTGGCATGCTAGAAACTGATCCATGCAAACCAGTGGTGGAATTCAAATTTTTTTTACTACCGGTTCTGTGGGTGTGGCTTGGTGGGTGTGGCAGTTGAAGGATACTGTAAAATCTCCAGTCAGAGGTGGTATTTGCCGGTTCTCCGAACTCCTCAAAATTTCCGCTACCAGTTCTCCAGAACTGGTCAGAACCTGTTGAATATCACCTCTGGTGAAAACAAGCGAAGCTCCATCTGTGGGATGCAGGCAGCACACAGAACCACTCTGGTCTGTGGAACAACCTCTCTCCATGGATCCTGTCCCTGGTGCCCAAAAGATTGGGGGGCTGCTGTCCTAGCCTATGGCACACTGAAAAAAAAAGTCGTAGCAGTCCACAATGGGCAGAGTGGAGATATATCAAACCTCAAGAATGTTTGCAAACAAGCAGGATTGAGTGGTTTTTCTGAACCATTGGGTAGCAGTCATGCCTCATTCTTGAAGAGGTCTTGAAGATGCTTCGTTCTTGAAGAGCTTTAATGAAAAAAACATAATAGCAGTCTTCCAATGGGGCTGACATGTAGCAATCTTCAAATATTTGAGGAGCTGCCACAAAGACATAAGACATAAGACATAAGAATTTATTTGTCATTACACTCGCAAGCGGGTGCAACGAAATGAGGTGCTCTTCCACAAGTAAAACTGGACAACACCATTGAAAGAAAAATAAAATTAAACACAACAGACCATACAATAATCTCTATACAATTTAAAAATGTAAATACCCCATTACTCTCAGCCATTAAATTCCACAAAAATCTTATGACCCTGCATTCAAAGAAGAGGGAGTCCATCTATCCTTCAAAGCACCTGAGGGCAGGACAAGAAGCAATGGATGGAAACTAATCAAGGAGAGAAGCAACTTAGAACTAAGGAGAAATTTCCTGACAGTGAGAACAATTAATCAGTGGAACAACTTGCCTTCAAAAGTTACGGTTGCTCCAATACTGGAGGTTTTTAAGAAGAGAGTGGACAACCATTTGTTTGAAATGGTTCAGGGTGTCCTTCTTGAGCAGAAGGTTAGACTAGAAACCTCCAGGGTCCCTTCCAACTTTATTATTCTGTTAAATCTAATATCCTAGGGGATGGATGGCAGCTTAAGGTCCTCCCCTCCACCTTTTAATTTTTAACTTATGTTATTGTTGTTTCTACCTAGCTGGTTTTAGTGATATATTGCATTTTTATATGGTATTTATGTTTTTAACTGTACACTGCCCAGACTGAGATGGGCAGTACCTAAATCTGACAAATAAATAAACCATGCAATCAAAGGTTTTCCCTTTTGCTACATACGTCATGACACACGTGAAGTTAGTATCACTTATTCTGAATGAGTATCTCTCTGGTGAGTTTCCATTAATTTTCATTAGAATCAGCTACCAAAGTAAACTTGCCTTGACAGGGCATTTTTCACATTTGGTCTTCAACTCCCAGAATACTTAGCAATGCTTGCTAGGGAATTCTGGGAGTTGGTACACACATCTTCAAGTTTCCAAATCTGAAAAACAGTAATTTTCATTATACGCTGAAAAGGGTGTCAAAAATATGTATTTGTGTGTGTGTATATGTATGTGTGTGTATGTGTATATATATATATATATATATATGTATGTGTATATATACATGGTCGGTAGGCCTCACCCTACTCGATCGCGTCAGGAACGAAGAAGTGCGTAGACGGTTCAACGTCGTGCCCATCCCCACGGTCATGAGGCAGTCCCGGCTACGATGGTTCGGCCACGTGAGCCGCGCCAAGGAAGAATCCATCATCAAATCTGTAATGAAGGTGACTGTCGGAGGAGCGAGACCGCGTGGTAGACCTAAACAACGCTGGATGGACACGATCAAGGCCGATCTAGAGATCGCGAAGGCAGACCCGACACACGTGGCAGACAGAGAGGTGTGGAAGCAGTACTCAAGGACATTAGCGGACCTCGCCCGAGCGCGAGACAAACGCTGAAGAAAAAGAAGAAGAAGAAGAAGAT
>NW_020769318.1:24775873-24790822 GCF_900518735.1 Pseudonaja textilis | reverse complement strand
ATATATATATATATATATATATATATATATATATATATATGTGTGTGTGTGTGTGAGTATAAGGCATATATATAATCACTATACTAAACTGATATATTTCCTCCCTCCCTCCTTCCTTCCTTCCCTTAGAGAAAGTACTATGTATATCACACATTGTTTCATATAAAGTTTTATTGATGAAATTTTAATTTCAATACAGTATCATCCAAGCCTATTTCCTTAGAAGTAGGTCCCATGGTTCCTGAGAAGTACTAACTTCAATAACTGTCATGATGAAAAATTGTATGGGTGTTGAAGTCCAACTTATCTGGAATTACTAGACTGAGGAAGGACTCAATGTGTGGGCATGCAGAAGTGTAATTTATTTCTCTTTCCAATCTGCAGTTGATTCTCATATTTTTCAGTCTGTAGAACATTAAATAACAGAAATGACAGAAATTAAAAACAGTTCTGTTGTTGGGAGGAAAAAGGATTGTAATTATATTGGTGGCAGGCTGGGGACAACAGCTGCAATGGCCAGATTCCCTCCCACCACCCACCCACCCACCACCCACCACAACTTACAAACATGCTTGCTCTCAAAAAAGAATAGCGAAAAACACAAATTTCAATTATCTTCGCTGGATGCTTGTTGACAAAAAACACCATTCTGGGAGTTACAGCACCCTCTGTTGGACAATATCATAAGAACTCTGCTGATGAGATACTAATTTGCAATTAATGTAACCAGTGATTTGCCTTAGCTGGCCATATTATCCCCCCACCCTTAGCAAGTGATATTCAAAGAAATGGATAGCCTCTGACTTGAGGATGTGTTAAACCAAGAGTCTTCAAACTTGGCAAGTTTAAGACTTGGGGGCTTCAACTCCCAGAATTCCTGAGCTAACATGACTGGAAGAGGAATTCTGGGAGTTGAAGTCCACAAGTCTTAAACTTGCCAAGTTTGGAGGCCTCTGTGTTAAACAATTGCTCAACAATCAGTGGTGTACAGTAGAGATCTTGACGGTTTTCAGTATTTTGTTAAAGTAAACAGCCAATTGGTCATCAATTAGATTTGACTTAGTTTCATTTCCTTTCTTTCTTCTTTCCTGCCCTAATTTTTTTCTCCAATGTTCTAGTTCCTTTCCTGCACATTGCATAATAATGCCTAATAATGCCCAACCACAACAACAACAGCCTTGAAAGATGGCTGGGTGACTTTGGACTAATCCCTTTCTCTCAGCCCAAGTCACCACAGAGTTGTTGTGGAGAAAATAGGAGGAAGAAGGAATAACAGATTAACAGAGTTGGAAGGGACCTCAGAGATCTTCTAGTCCAACCCCCTGCTCAGGCAGGAAACCTATACATTTCAGACAAATGGTTGTCCAATTTCTTCTTAAAAACTTCCAGTGTTGGAAAATTCACAATGTCTGGAGTCAAGTTGTTCCATTGACTGATTGTTCTGTCAGGAAATATCTCCTTAGTTCTAGGTTGCTTCTCTCCTTGATTAGTTTCCATCCGTTGCTTCTTCTCCTGCCTTCAGGTGCTTTGGAGAATAGCTTGGCTCCCTCTTCTTTGTGGCAGTCCCTTAGTGACTTAATGTAAGGTAGGGCTAACACAGCTGGACTGCCAAGCTATAAAGCAGTGTTTCTCAACCTTGATGACTTTTAAGATAGATGGACTTCAACTCCCAGAATCTCTAGTCACTATGATTTAGGATAGGGGTCGGCAACATTTTGGACCACCTCAGGGACCACCAAACTCATAATTTTAGATCCCAGGGACCATTAACTGGTTCTGTGGGCGTGGCCTAATTTGTGGGTGTGGCTTGGTGGTCATGTGACTGGCTGGGCATGGTGTGTGTGTAAATATTATAAATATATAAATGTTGAATTTTTTTATTAAAAAGGAGCAACTTTTATCCAAAATCAGGCAAAGCAGGCAGATTGAGTTGCTCACAGAATTATTCAGTGATCTATCTATCTGCCATCAGCTAGCTCAGTCTCTCAAATTTGCTTGCCTTGCGTCTGCACTGAATTTACTTGCAAGCAAACCTTCAGTCAGTCCTAAGGGAGGTTCGGCTGTGCTTACCTAGAAAGCAAGATATCCAACATTTCCTGCTTCCTGGCTAATCTAAATCTCCTGGCACAGCAGAACAGATGATGGTCGGAAAAAGGAAAAATAGCAATTTAGCAGGCAAGTTTACCGGGTAAGGAGTGAGTGGACAGGGAGGGTTCCCACGGGCCATGTGGGAGGTGCAGCCTTGTTTCTGCGCAGCCTGGGTTGCTTTGTAGGGGTGAGATTTCTCTGTGGCCCACCAAAATTTTCTCATGGCCTACCAGTAGGCCACGGCCCAGCAGTTGGCGACCACTGATCTAGGATAACTTATTCTATATTTTTGTTAGTCTCCATCCATTGCTTCTTCTCCTGCCTTCAGGTGCCTTGGATAAGAGGTTGATAAGCTCTTCTTTGTAGCAGCAGACCTTCAGATATTGGAAGACTGTCAACCCTAGTCCTTCTTTTTCTTAAACTAGACATATTCACTTTCAGCAACCATTCTTTATATCTTTCAGCCTTCTAGGTAATAGCCATCATGTAGAGTTGTACAGGTAGCCCTCAACTTACAGTAGTTCATTTAATGACTGTTCAAAGTTACAATGGCACTGAAAAAGTGACTTATGACCATTTTTCACAGTTACAACTATTGCAACATTCCCATGGTCATGTGATCAAAATTCGGACACTTGGCAACTGATTCATATTTGTAGCGTCTGGGAGTCATGGGATCTCCTTTTATGATCTTCTTACAAGCAAAGTCAATGGAGAAGCCAGATTCACTTAACAACCATGGTACTAATTTAATAACTGCAGTGTTTTACTTTACAACTGTGGCAAAAAAGGTTGTAAAATGGGGCAATATTCACTTAACAAATGTTTCGCTTCCAAACAGAAATGTTGGGTTATAAGTCAAGGACTGCCTGTACTCAGAAGCTTACTTGTAACTAATTCAACTGACAAACCAGAGGTAATACACAGCCATAGTAAGGTCTAACCATCACTCCTCATACTGTTGCATTCTGGACCAGTTGTTGCTTCCGTGGGGTATTCAGGGACAGCCCTATGAGAAGTGTGTTACAGTAGCCCACTTGTGAAGTGACCAGGGCATGAGGGGGAACTCAGAAGGAAGGCTTTTTGGTCCAGTGACAGTCAGTATGTTGGTGCACAAACTGGATGTGTGCAATGTTTTCTAGGCCACAGTTGCCACCTCCTCCTTTAGCAGAAGCTATGGGTGAGTTAAGATCTCACATAAAGCGCCAAGATTTCAGGATCCCCCAAGTGCTTTTGATCTAGCCTAGTATCAAGTATCTGGGGTAGACCAAACTAATAAACCTATCTCCCTTCCAAGTCCAAGCAAGCTGAAAAATAATGATAATTCATTTTGGAAGAGGGCTGATGGTAATGTCCTCCACCTTGAGATTATGGTGCAACTGAGCCAAGAACCAGGTCTATCCTGTGTATTTGCATCAAGTCCTTTGCACCCATGAACTTCTGAGCTGTGTCAAGCTCCAGCCAGCTGGGAGAAGATTGAAGTCCCCATGAAAGATCAGAGACTCTGCCAACCTGCTGATTAAATCCACAAATCTGGGGCCTGGAATTTTAGGCTTCATTTTTTTAGCATTGTAAAAAAGTGATCTGGCACTTTTAACACAGCATTCTAGGCCTTAAAAAAAAAAAAAAACTTCAGGATAAAATTTTTTTTTCATCTTCTTAGCCAAGGCCGTTTCTTTTGGTATGTGAGAACTTGTCTTTTCAGCACTAAAACAATAGAGAACTTATTCTGAAAGTCCTTGAATGCGCTCCCAAATTTAAAGAAAGATACAAACCCAGCTGGGAAAGAGTAGCAAAACTAATAAATTTGCCACTTGTGGAATGTTATTTAGAATTACTTGTTTTTCACTGCTCATTTCAATGTTTTTATTGTTTGATCTCTTGCTTTCTGACATATCACATATACCAAATGTATATATCATTTGTTTAAAAAGACTTAAACCGCCCCCCCTTAATGTTTTTTGCTTTGCCTGAATTACCTGGAGTCAAATTGAGGTGGGGGGGGGACAAAAGAAGCCCCTTTGCAAAAGTAAAAGTCTCTTTCTCTCAAATTCAGAGATCAAATTCTTATCAGCTCCACTCAATGCCAGTCTGGTAATCCACAAAGCCAGCTGCTCCCTAGAGTCCAGTTTCCATGGTTATCTGAAAAGCAGACACTATGGAAACCCCAGTGACAGCTGCCACTTGTGTATCCAGCACAAGCTACCAGCATTATGTCCCCTGTTAAATATTTAAAATTTGGCACCCCAATGCTATAATCAGTCCTAAGCATCTCATTATCAGGTTCCTTATCCACATGTACAGCACCGAAGATATAATTTTGAGAAAATAAATATACAACAATCTTGTAATGTGGTACACTGCTCTCCTTCCCTGACTGCAGGTTGCTGAAGGAGTCAGTAACAGGGTTCATGATGGTACTAAGACATAAGGTTGCTGGTAAACAAGGCTTTGTTGATCAGCGTATTGTCTAAATTAATCCAGCCTGTTATTTTCTTTTGCTCTAGGCAAGATCAATGATTCTCAACCTCAGCCACTTTAAGCTACGTGGACTTTACATCCCAGAATTGCTCTAGATTTACATCCTATCTTTCTTTATTCTTAATGGGTGGTAGCATCTAACCAACTCTGGTTGCTCTTGAAAAGCTAAACTGACATGGTCAGTCTCTGAAGGGGAGATCACTTGGTCATGGCAAACATGAACTTATGTATCAGGACAAAAATCTTGGAGACAGGCAAAGTTGGGGTAAGTAGAGTCTCCAGGGCTTGCCAGGCTCCAGGGGATCACTGGATGACAGCAAAGGAGGCAGAAAAATGCCAATTATTGCACCTCAGATCTGGCAGCTTAGAATAATAGCATTGCACTTTTAGATATTGTAAGATTTCCACCCTAACCACCCAATAAATCTTGCTTCTTTTACAAATGTTCTCAGATTCACAAATTATCAGAGTTGGAAGGGACCTTGTAGGCCATCTAGTCCAACCCTCCGCCCAAGCAGGAGACCCTACACCATTCCTGAGAGATGGCAGTCCAATCTCTTCTTGAAAGTCTCAAGTGATGAAGCTCCCATAACTTCCAAAGGCAACTTCTGTTCCTGAAAATTTCTGTTCTTGAAATTTCTAGATTGAATCTCTCTCCTTGATCAATTTCTGTCCATTGTTCCTTGTCTGGCCTTCAGGTGCCTTGGAAAATAGCTTGACCCCTTCCTCTGTGTAGCAACCCCTCAAATATTGGAAGACTGCTATCATGCCTCCCCTGGTCCTTCTCTTCACTAGACTAGCCATACCCAGTTCCTGCAACCGTTCTTCATATCGTTCTGAGAGAGAGAGAGAAAATATAGACTATTAGAGTTGGAAGGTACATGGGAGGTCATATAGTCCAATCCCCTGCAAGAACAGGAGACACTATACTATGCAGAGATGGAGAACTATGGCCCTTTTATGACTTGTGGACTTCAACTCCCAGAATTCCTGAGCCAACATGGCTCAGCATGGCTAGCTCAGGAATTCTGGGAGTTGAAATCCACAAGTCATAAAGGGGCCATAATTTCCCTACTCCTGCACTATACCATTTCAGACAAATTATTGTCCGGTCTCTTCTTGCAAGCCTCTATTGATGGGGCGTCAGATTTCATCTTCAGAAACGAGAAACTCACAATACCCCCCACTCCCCCCCCCCAAAGCTGCAACGCTCTTCTACATTTTCATTACTCTAAGAAGCGCCTTGCTTCTGGAGGCGTGGTTGAGGCCTAGGCGTTGCCGTGGTAACCCGGGCAACGACTGTGAGGTAGGCCGCGGGCGAGCGGGGTGGGCGGGGCTTAGAGGGAAGAGCGCTTTGGCGGAAGCGGGCCTGGTTTCCGCTTCCGCCCGGGACTCGCTCTTTTCCGTTCGGTAAGGAGAGGCTGCTGGAGGCGCGTGGAGGGTGGGTGGCCGGGCCGGGCCTTGTGTCGGGGGTGGGACGGACCTGCTTCTTTGTCGGCCCGTTTTACAAAGCGTCCTTGCGCGATTCTCCACCCGGGAACAGCAAGACAACTTGAATACGCGTCTGTCGATTATCAACAGATACTTTTAACTAGGTTAGATGAAGTCGAGCTCGATTTCTGGGGGAGTTCGTGGACGCAACCATGTGGTTTCCCTGGCAACAGTAGGGGTGGCTGACCATTCTGGGAAGCTTTAGCCACTCCCTCTTTCGCCCCCACCCCTCCTGGGGCTTCCTGGTGGTCTCCCTTCCGATTTTGGTTGGGCTCAGCCAGAGTTGGGGCTGCCATTATATGGGTAGTATTTATTATATAAGTACAGAGATGGGGGATGCTTAAACTCTACATAAGGAAGGATTAAAGTAAAGTTATATAAGGAAAAAAGAGGTGTAGTTTTAAGATTATAGACAAATATATATAGATATAATACAGAAGATATAGCAAGAAATAGGATTGTGTAAGTCCATTCTCACAAAATAACATAAAAAAAGAGAATGGGCAATTTGTTAAGCAGGTACTACCGTGTTCTTAATATATTACCATATATGTGGGTGGGTATGTCTACAGTTTTTCAGGCAGTGTTCAAGTTCAAAATAAGGACTTCAAATTACCATAATTCCCCTAGCAGCAGGGGGAGTTAGATTGTGGATGATTAAATCCACACAGATTGCCAAGGTTGAGAAACACTGATCTGGATTATTTTTGTAGATCTAAATATGGATAAAAAGGCACAAATGTAAACATTGTAGAAAAGGAGGAATTACTACATAAATAGAGAAGTGTATGTGGGTTGTGGTGCATACAGTGATGTCAGAATTGGGTTTTATTGCTATCAGATGCTACCGCCTCCTGGGCAGGGGGAGGAAGATTTTTTTATATTAAAAAAGGGCCTTGATTCACTTGTCACTTCTCTACGTTCTCCAGGTAACCAGCTGCCACAATGCAGATTTTTGTGAAAACCCTCACCGGCAAAACCATCACCCTTGAGGTGGAGCCGAGTGACACAATTGAAAATGTGAAGGCAAAAATTCAGGACAAGGAAGGTGAGCATTGGCCCTGAGATTAAATACCAACCTGATGGAACAGCTTGCCTGTTTCCAGGAGACAGATGGATTGCCTGCGCTGGAGACGTTCCAGAGTTGCCATCTGGTGAACTGTGCTGTGGTGGGAGCTAATTGGGCTTCTGTATACATTAAAGATGAAAACAGAGCTTTGCCAACTGAAATGGAGCTTTACTTTTCAGATTCCTGTGACCAAAATGATTATTTATCCCTTGCCATGTGGTTGGGGTTGTTTTTAATCAAACCTTGTCAGGGATACCACTTGTTGGGGAAGACTGGAAAGAGTCATGACTGCTGGGGCTTAAAAAAGATTGACTTCTTGCTTGATTGTACTCTTTCTGATCTGTGTATTCTCTGTTCCAGAAAGAGTTACAGGAACGTTTTTTTTTCTAGACTGTGACTTCTATAATGGATAAAATCTGTAAGAAAGCAAAATGATTTGAAAAGACAGCCAAAACAAATATTTGGGCAAGAGAATGTTCTTTAATTCAGAACTTCCATAGATAAGCTCAGGCCCAGACTATCATCTTCCTGACTTTAAAGTAATGCAGAGAATTTCTCAACAAGGTCTTGGGATAAAGATCTTAAGAAGCAGACCCACTGATTCATATGTGTTTACATCCTTCTGTATACAGTGAGAAGCAAGGTGGACTTTAGAATTGGAGAGAGATAGTTAACAGCCAAGACTTTAGTCTGTAGAGATTCTCAAGTCATTCAGGTCATGCTTGTCCCAAAGATGATTTTTTTCAAGAGGCAACTGGACTTACTTGTTTTTTTTCTTTGAAGACATTTCACTTCTCATCCAAGAAGCTGTTTCAGCTCTGGCAGGATAGTGGAGAATGGAAGGATTTATTTTCCTTGTAGATAGCGGGTCATGTGCATCCTTTTTAGAAGGTCATTGAAGTACTTGGAAGTTTATCTGTGTCCTCAGGGCCATGGCCAGGATTTTGGGTCCTCAAAATTTTGGAGTTCTTCCATCTTTACTATGAGTTCCTTTCAGATTCCTCCTATCTCATTGTGTAAGGATGTGGGAGTGTCACTTTTAAACATACATTTTCAGCATGCTACTAAAGTGCAAATATTCCCTTGAGAAGTACAACATTGTTGAAACTTAGAGACTTCTGCTTGGTCATAAGCAAGCTATGCTTTCTCTTCCATTGCATGCAGAAAAATAATTTTAAACTTGTCTTGCCCAATTGTTAAGGTCCATCCATGGTCTAGTGCAGCTTTACTTGAAAGAAGGAACTATGTGAAACTGGTTGGTTTTGTCTAAATAAATAAAAATATCTCCCATGTCTGCCTTCGATAATTGACTTCCATACAACATCTTTGTTTTGTAGGTATTCCTCCTGATCAGCAGCGTCTGATCTTTGCGGGAAAGCAGCTGGAAGATGGACGCACACTCTCAGACTACAATATCCAGAAAGGTATGGTGCTTACTCCTCCTCCATTTAGAGAAGGTTGTCAATTAGCCTTGGTTTGTTATATGGGGCATCATATCTACCAGAAACACACATACAGATCAGCTGAATTTAAGACAGTTTCAGTGCCTCTTCCCTCTAGAAAGAGCCCCTTGCAGCTGGTAGAAAAGAGGGGGCTTTTATTTTTAATTTAAATATTTTAGGCAATCACAATCTTGATTGTTTCCTAAGGATGAATACAAAAATGAATTTGCTACCATGACAGTTGAAATGAGAGTCTCATTTCTGACTAGGTAGACTCCAAGATACAGTCAGCTATTGAGGTGTGCTGAAATTTCCACCTACTTGATTTAACATTCAAGAATAATGTTGCTTAGGGATGACAGGTTAGATCATGGGCAGGATAAATGGATACTCCCATTGACCTTGCTGTGTTTTCTTCTGAGAATATTTAAATATTCTTGTTTTTCACATGATACTCATTATCGTCAGCATAGGGCTAGGGTGACTGGCAAGACTGAAGGATGACAGAACATCCTGTCTGGCAGGGAGCTTGGCTAGCAACTGCAGTGTTTCTGTTTGTCCAGCTGGCTGTGATTTCACTGTCGATCTCCAAGCTCACTGCCAGAAAAAGATACTTTCTGGCCCTGGATACTTTGCAGAGCTTAATATGGAACATGGAACAATTGAAGGACATTTTGGGTTCCATGTTCCTGGGGTTTCCAGTTTCTCCTTGGCTTCTGGTGTCTGGTTTCTAGAATGGCAGATCCCAAGTCCCATTAATCTTGTTTCTGTCTTTCTCCCTACCGAAGAGTCCACCCTTCACTTGGTTTTGCGTCTTCGTGGAGGAATCATTGAGCCTTCGCTCCGCCAGCTGGCCCAGAAGTATAACTGCGACAAGATGATCTGCCGCAAGTATGTCCCATGGCGTGCGCGGGCGGTTCCAGGAAAATGGTGCAGGCTCTTACGTATAGTCCTCAACTTACCGCCCAATCGTTTTTTCCAGGGGTCATTAAGCAAATCCATTTTACTCAATGGGTGGTTTTTTTGCTGGAAAACATGATCATGTGGATTGGGTTGCTGTGGCGTAATTTCAAAATCAGATATTGAATAGCTTTTTGGGGAGGTTCAACCTGATTTTGGATGGTCGCAAGCCAAGGACTGCTTGCATTTTTACAGCTTAATTACAATAGCTGTGACAAAAAGTGAAAGGCAGTCATTTTTACTGTACTTCGGTTTGGGTTCTGGACAACACCTTCATCAGTAAAATCATTCATTTTTAATCTTTATTACGGTTATAGAGCAAGTCAGTAAAATAATCTTGTTAGGGTCTGCTTTTCCTACCTTTGTATCTTTTGCAAACCCATAACATTATACAATCCAAAGGTGAAAGAGCACTCAACTACCATCAAGAAGGCGCTCTCAGCCTTTCGATGGTCAGCTCCATGACACTCTGAATTCACCCACCCTGGACATTAACATCTGAACCACTATAAGTCCATGTATTTGCCATACGCTAAATAAAATAAATATACAATCCAAGCTTAATTTCTTGCTCCTGATAGTGGGCAGAAGTTGCTCTCTAGAAGATTCTACTAGGGAGTGTGAACAATGAGGCATCTTGTTTATTTCCAGCATTCAATTCTTGGTGGTAGATTGTAAGGGTTGCATCAAGCATTTCAAATTCAAAATGCCCCATTTTATAACTTTTATAGTTGATGGGAGTTATATTGCAACATATAAATCTCCCCTTCCTCCTCCTCACTTCCAGAAATGCTCTGAAGTTGAAATGGTGTTTCAACTTTGAAATAAAGACCCTTAGAGCTTGGGCAGTTCCAGGATTGATATAGTGCTGGAATATTTCCAGTGGGGACCAGATAAGCCATTTCAAACTTAATTCAAAAACAACTACTGGCAGGTTATTTTTGAACACAAACCTTGCATTGTGTAGTGTTTGTATTATCATGCAATAAATAAAGATGGTATGCATTTAGGACAGGCGTGCAGAAACTAAAAAAAAAAAGCATCTTACTGTATTTTCGACTTCATTTTCTCTCAAGTCTGGCCAGATAAGTCAGGGATGAGCAGCTTGGGTCCAGCACCAGTGGGAGGACCACAGTTTACTTAACCTTAGCTTGAAAGGGTGGGTCCCTCTCCCATTGGCTCATCTGTGTCACACCAAGGCAGGAGCAGTTTCTGCAATCACAGTTCGTCCCCAGGTGCAAAACTGGAAGGTCCAGATGCTTTAGGGACTAGATTATTGACCTCACCAAGGATTTTATTTATAGGGATAAAAAGAAGAGAGGTTCTCTTGAGCTCCTGGAGAAAACACACAATGTAAAACTAAAATTAAATACAGGTAATCCTGAACTTATGACGACAATTGGGGCCGGAATTTGTTTTTTTTTTTAAACAAGTTTTATTGATTTTACAAACAAACAAACAAGACAAAACATCATTAAACATTAAAAACATAAAACCTCTTTCCATTGTAGATCCTTACAAGGCAGGTAACATATTGCTTTATATCACATACTTATAATTTATCCCATTTCCATATAAACACGTAAATTCCCTTTACCAAATTCCACATTGTTTCTCTTTAATCATTATTCAATCATATTTCCTTTCTGATTTATCTGCTATCCAGTCATCAACTTTATATTTCCCTCTGGCTTGTTTATAATTATTCTCATCTAGTCTTCTTCCGAGATTTTATTATTTAATTCTTAATTAAACACACACACACAAAACACAGACATAAAAAACATAAAGCTTTCTTCTAGAAAGTAACGGCCCCAGATTACCTCTTTTTGTATGGACTCAGTTGTATTCACACTTTTCTTATATACCATTACCCATCTTATTTACCATTCTATATCTATTATATAACTCCTCTCCACTTTTGCCTCATCTTAATTCTGTTTTATATATTTAATCTTGCTTTTTTTTAAAAAAATATTTTTATATCTTTTGTCCATTTCTCCATTTACATCTGTCTCATTTCCAATTTAAGAAAGAATAGTTTCCCCTGGAATCACTAATCGGAGTATGATGCCTTTCTATCATTCCCCTAAGTTAAAATTTAAAATAACACCTAAATCCCAATCAGATTCTGCTTAGTACATTCTACTATTTCAAAAACCAATACTACAATAATAAATCCATAACAATCAACACATTAATCCATTAAACTCTATATTCAAACTAATATTTTAAACATTCCCTTTAGTATTTTATTAAAACTTATTATCCTTCATTATTAAACCTTTTAAGGTTATACCTTGATATTTTAGCCTTTTATTAGATCTTAAAAAGTTCTGGTTATCTACTTATAATACAAATACCACTATTACAATACTCATGTGTACTTTGCAGAATCCCCCCCTTTTTTTAAAAAAAAAACCCATATATTACCCATTATCCCTGAAAAAAATTTCCTTATCTCCATCTTGTCTTATATCTTTGTAACTTTTTTCCCCCTTTTCCCTTTCCTTCTTAGCCCGCCTAAACTTTTTACCCCCTCCTCTCAAAACCTCTGTCTTCTTAATTTCCCCTTTCTGCATTCCTCTTTCCTTTTGCTTTCTAGCATTCTGTTGTTTTTGCATCTTCTTTTTCTCTTTCATAAATATTTTTTTATTTCTTAAGTCCTTCCTTTTCGCTCCTCTCTTTCTCCTTTCTTTCTTAGTCACACTGTTTAGTTCATTAAAAATGGCTTCTTCTTCCTCGATTTCTTCCAGCTGTTGTTTAATTTGCTGACACATAGCAAGCGCCATATCTAGGAAACAAAGGGCTTCTCCCATAACATCTTTGCCTTCTTTCTTTGTTTTTAGATAGTTTTTTTAGTTCATCAAGAGATAGAGCCATTTTAAAGTTTCTTCTTCTCTTTCTGTATCCTCTTCTTAAACCAATCAGTTATTTCAAGGCTTAAAACAGTTCCCAAAAGTCCCAAAGTCCCACAGTCATCAAACAGTCCAGGCAGAGTAGAAGCTTCTTCTTTTTACAGTTTCTCTTCTAGGGGTGAAGTCAAATTAGGGAAAGAAAATTCTCTTTATCTTCAAGGCATCTCCTCCAGCAAAGTCTTAGAGTAAAAATTTGTTTTCCCAAGCCTCTCCCTTCCCACTTATAACAAAGGAGTTTAGGTTTTACCTTCTACCAAAAGGCTGGTTTCCCTTGTCCATTTGTTAATTCCATAGGGGAGGGAGAGTAACTTCCCCTTTTCGTCACTTTTCTTCGCAGCTGAAAACATCAATCGGGGACATTATAGCTTCCAAGTCATTACTTTCCCAGGTGTTAAATATATCCTTAAGGTCCCAGTTCGACCAAGAAAAAACTTTCTTTAAAAAAAAAAGAAAACTCCTTCTCCCTCCTGCGCATTCTTTATCCAATTGCCGGCTTCTTTATGGTGGCCATAAAAAGACCACCGCTGGAACCGTCTTGAGAAAAGGGGGTTATTGCCGGCTGGGGGGGGAGGTTGCGATGCCCCTCACCCCCATCCGGATCCCCCCTCTCTTCAGCTGCCCCAACAGGGCAGCCTTAGCCTCCAAATCCGTCAGAATCGGAGGCACCAAGGCGGCTAGCACAGCAGGAATCGCAGAGAAGGCGAATCCCTGCTTTCAGCAAAGCCGACAACCGGAAGTCGGGGCCGGAATTTCTATTGCTGAAGTGAATTGCTTCTGATTTTATGATCTTTTTTGCGATGTCTGTTAAGTGAATCACTACAGCTGTTAAGTGAATGATGCAGTCATTAAGCAAATCCAGCTTCCTGCATGGACTTTCCTCGTTGGAAGCTGGTTGGGAAGGTCTCAAATGCCAATCACATGACTCTGGGATGCTGCAATTGTTGTAAATACATACTGGTTGTCAAGCATCCAAATTTGATCACACAACTGGGGATTCTCCAATGGTAATAAGCGTGAAGACCAGTTGTAAGTCACTTTTTTTTCAGTGCCGTTGTAACTTTGAATAGTCCCTGTGCCAGGGACACCAGTAACAAGACTTCCTCTCGGGGTTGTTTCCCCCCCTCCTCTCCTTCTAGATGCTATGCCCGCCTGCATCCCCGTGCTGTGAATTGTCGTAAGAAGAAATGTGGCCACACCAACAACCTGCGCCCAAAGAAGAAGGTCAAGTAAAAAGAGCATGACGGGAACCGCCACCATCCCTTCTCCTGGTACCAGGCTGTGGTGTACCTTAGGCAACTCGATTCATCTTCCCTCCTCTCGCGGGAGGCCATTTTCCCCCTGCCAGTTGGAATAAACATTCAGTGCACCAAATTTGTCTCTCCCTCTTCATTTTATTGCCTGAACCGCAGCTATAGGTTATCTGCAAGGCCTCCAGGTGGTAAAAGAAATAAAGGGAGTGCTTTAGTTATTGTCATGCCCCTGTTGGAGGCTGACTCTGAGGGAGAGGAGGAACAGCTGACAGGGAGTGCAGGTGTGGCTCTGGAGGCTGGGGAAGGGTAGAGGCCGGCTGGGCAGTCAGAGGAAGACCCAGGCCCATCCCCTCTCCATGCTAGGGCACACAGGGGGAGAGGATAAGGGAGAGACCATGGTGTGGTCTATGGGGGAAAAAGGCCCATAGGAAAGGGCCTTGATCCTCTTTATGGGCTACAGCTGTGAGAACTGGTTAAAAGGACAGACGTGTGTGGGCCAGTGCTGGAAACAAAGTGTGGAAATACGTCGTTCCTCTCTGAATTTGGCATCCTTCCCAGTGTGTGTTCCGATATCTATGGACGTTTTCAAGCCCTTATCTGGCCTGGTTTCCTTAATTGCTTCAGTATAGTTTGTTGTTTTTACTCTATAATTTATAGGCATTTTTAGTTTAAACGGCATTTCCTCCTTTTCGTAACTGCTTGTGGGGGAGTTTTTTGTCTCCTGTCAAGGATATTTGGAGGTTGGAAGCAAAGTGAAGGAATAAAAGGGGCTTCACCTATTTTTGTGACTGTGTTTATTTTGTATCCCACCCTGGGTCATCACACTTATGACCAGTTACTTAGCAACTGTTTTAAGTTACAACAGACCTCCCCAGATCTATTTCTGATCCAGACTCAGAGTTATAATGGCTCTCCTTCACAGCCTTCCCCCCTTCTGGTCACAAGATCACATTTTTGGGCAGTTGGCAATTAGCCCTCTTACGGTTATTTGTGTCATTTGGTAGTCACATGACTGCAATTTACCACATTATTTCCAGCGCACTGATGATGTTACCAAGTTGGGTAATGAAACGTCTGCAAGAAAACCACCAGACAGCACTAAGAACCCCACAGAAACTGATATTCAAGGGGGGGGGGGGTAAGGAGGATGGGGGGGCTTGGTGGGGGGGGGGGGGGGCCGGGGGGGGGGGGCTGGTACAGGTTGCAGGTGAGAGTCTCTTCGCTCAAAGGCTGAAAATCTTCAGATTTTG
>NW_020769318.1:24753751-24770873 GCF_900518735.1 Pseudonaja textilis | reverse complement strand
CATAAGTAGAGAACTAGCTGTATTGTAGCTGCCCAGAGGAGCCTCAATAGTGAGATGGTAAAGTGAAGGTAATCAATCAATCAATCAATCAGAATATTTCTGGAGAATGAAGACAAGCGACGGAGCAGCTGGCCAGTGTGGGGAGGCCCATGGCCGGAGTGGGCGCCCTCGCAAGCCAGCAAGATTGCTGTAATTTGGCCCTCGTGTCGCTGTATAGTCTGTTTGAGGGGAAGCCTGCTTCCTCCTCCCCCCCCCAAGTGCTAAGTTAAAAGACGCAGCTGTTGTGTACTATATATGTGTGTGTATATGTGCAAGAGTGTGAGAGAGTGAATGAGGGTGTGCATTTTGGATAGTGTGCAAAGAGAAGCTGAAACTCGTCAACGCCACTTGGGTAGTCCAAGAACTCCGAAAGTTGGCTCCAATTGGGGAGGCCCCCGGATTGACACACACACCGTTGCGTTGCCAAGATTTGCCATTAAGGGCAAGGATTGGAAAGGTGTAATGGACGCTTCTTACGGAGGGCGAGAAACTAGATCTTGGCAAAGGAGGACCTTAGGCGAAGCAGCCAAACCGGGCACGGCCTATCCAAGCACACTTTTGAGGCTCGGAGAGGAGAAAAGATTGCGGGATTGCCAACTTTAAAGGGTCCCCCCCCCACAACATCAATGTCACTCTCAGTTGCACGCCCACGTGTGAGAGCAAAGAAGCCCATTGTTAGTCCCCCCCACCTCTTTGGATGCAGGGTAGACACACCAAAGAGCCCTTTTCTAATTGCAAACTGTTGTTTTGATCAAAGCGGTTTCAGGGATTTGAAAGAAGAGGCGATCTGGCAGTCTGAAAAAAAAAAAAAAGGTGCTTTTCATTTCCCGAAAACGGGAAAATTGAAAGAAAAGCACGTACAAATTCTCTTGCTGAGGTTCAAAGTCCGCCAGTGGATACAAGATGATTTATAGTCCGTGCTTAATTCTTCTCCTTTATTCCCTCTCTTTGGGCAGTCTAAGGTAGACTGCCCTGAGACATGGGGGCTCCATTTCCTTCCTTGAATAAACCTCTTTTAGCAGCTCTTTCCTCACCAAGTGCCCAAACCAGAACGTGCGTGTGTGCCTGAGTGCCAGAAAACTGACGACCAGCTGGCCAGTGCGTGCATGCCTAGGTTTTGGTCATTTTGAGGGGCGTTTTCAGGCCATTTGGGGGGCCAAAATATGGCCTGAAAATGCCCCAGAAAACACCCTGAAAATGGCTTGAAAAACAGCCTGAAAATGGCCCAGAAAAAGCCTGAAAGTGGTCTGGCAAAAGGTTCGAAAAACAGCCTGAAAATGGCCCCAAAACCAGCCTGTTTTTTTAGCTGATTTTCGGGCCATTTTCTGGAGGTCTGGTGTGAAGAAACAGCAGCTGGCCACGGCGTCCGTGACCACTGAGAGGGCTCTGCGTGCCACCTCTAGCACGTGTGCCATAGGTTTACCTTCACGGAAATAGACATTCATTTTATTATTAAATAAATAAATATTATTAGATTATTGCTTGCCGCCCACCTCGCCTCGGAATATGACACTTTATCAAAGTGCAGGTAGTTTCAACTGATGACCACAGTTGAGCCCAACATTTTGATTGCTAAGTGAAACATTTATTAAGGGAATTTTCTCCCCATTTTATGACCTTTCTTTGCCACAGCTGCTAAGTGACTCTCTGCAGTTGTTAAGCTAGCAACACGATTGTTAAGCAAACCTGGTTTCCCCATTGATTTTGCTTGTCAAGAGGTCACAAAAGGGGATCATGTGACCCCAGGACACTGCAACCGTCATAAATATGAGTCAGTTGCCAAGCATCTGAATTTTGATCCCCTGACCAGGGGGATGCTGCAGTGGTCGTAAGTGTGAAAAACGATGATACGTCACTGTTTTCAGTGCTGTAACTTTGAATGGTCGCTAAATGAACTGTTGTAAGTCGAGGATTACCTGTATGAATGAATAGGTAGGTATTGATGCTAATTTAGGGTGATATTTGCCCCACTCTGCTCCCCTCGAAAAAGTCGTTCTTGTAACTGCAACGTTGGGCAAATGGCATTACAGGTGGTCCTCAACTTACAACAGTTCATTTAGTGACCGTTCAAAGTTACAACGGCGCTGACAAAGGTGACTTAGGAGCATTTTTCACACTTCCACATGGTCACATGATTTACTGGTACATGCAGATGCTTGACAACTAACTCACATTTATGACTGTTTCTGTGTCCTGGGGTCATGTGACCCCCTTTTGCAACCTTCTGACAAGCAAAATCAATAGGAAGCCAGATTCACTTAACAACCGGGTTACTAACTTAACAACCGTAGTGGTTCACTTAACAACCATGGCGAGAAGAATAGTAAAATGGGGCAAATACTCACTTAACAGATTTCTCACTTAACAACAGAAATTTTGGGCTCAATTGTGGTCCTCAGTCGAGGACTACCCGTGTTTCTTTTCTTTCCTCTGACAACAGATAACAGATAAGAGTTGGAAGGGACCTTGTAAGTCATCTAGTCCAACCCCTTGCCCAAGTTGGGAGACCTATACCATTTTTGACAGATGGCAGTCCAGTCTCTTCTTGAAAGCTTCCAGTGATGAAATTCTCACAACTTCGGAAGGCAAGTTCTGTTCCATGGGTTGATTGCTCTCTCTGGCAGAAAATTCCTCCATATTTCTAGGCTGAATCTGTCCTTGTTCAGTTTCCATCCATTATTCCTTGTCTGGCCTACAAGCGATTGACCCCCTTCTCTCTGTGGCAGCACCTCAAATATTTAGAAAATATTTCGAAAATAGCTTGACCCCCCCTCCTCTCTGTGGCAGCCCCTCAAATATTGGAAGACTGCTATCCTGTTTCCCCTGGTCCTTCTCTTCACTAAACTAGCCAGGCCCAGTTCCTGTAACCGTTCTTCATATGTTTTGGTCTCCAATCCCATAATCATCCTGGTTGCTTTTCTCTGTATTTTATCTAGAGACTCAACATCTTTTTTATAGTGTGGTGACCAAAACTGTACTCTAGGTGTGCCCTTACTAAGGCTTTATAGAGTGGTATTAGTACCTCACTTGATCTCTGTTGTATCCCTCTGTTAATGCAAGGAATCCTATCTCCCCTTTTACACTGCAGGATGGATGTGCAAAGTTTGGTGCGCCGTTTTTACACCCTGCAGGCCGAGCGGGTGGAAGCTTACCACCTCTTGGAGGAGTAAGTATTTGAATACGTTGTTTTTTTCTCTAAAACTTTTGCCAGCCCTCCCCCCCTTTTTTGCATTCTGATGGGAGGGGGGCTTTGGTCATTTCAAATACAGCTAGTCCTTGACGTAAGGTCACAGTTGAAGCCAAAATTTCTATTGCTAAGTGAAACCGTTGTTTAGTGAGTTTTACCCAATTTTACAGCTTTTCTTGCCACGTTTGTTAAGTGAATCCCTGCAGTTGTCAAATTAGTAACACGGTTGTTAAGTGAATCTGGTTTCCCCTTTGACTTATCAAAAGGTCACGAAAAGGGATACTGTGAAGCCAAGGACACTGCAACCGTCATAAATATGAGTCAGTGGCCAAGCATCCAAATTTTGATCATGTGACAATGGAGACATTGCAACAGTCGTAGGTGTGGCAAATGGTCATAAGTCACTTTTTTCAGTGCCGTTGTAATTTTGAACAGTCACAAGACGAACTGTTGTTAAGTTGAGGACTAACTGTATGAGAGAGAGCTAGTACCTAGCTTTATAAACAAGGAATGAGTCAGTCAGTCAGCTAAGCCAGTTCTTTCCTGTCGTGGTTTCTGGAATTTTCTACTTTATTTCTAATTTTAAGACATAAGATAAATGAACGGATAGAGTTGAAACACCAGCTGAGTTCACAAAACCCATCACACTCTGATCCATTTGCAAGATTCGCTTTTCTCGCCATGTACACGTACATATCAACGGTGGGATTCAAAAATGTTTACTACCGGTTCTGTGGGAGTGGCTTGGTGGGCGTGATGTGGCTTAGTGGGCGTGGCAGGGGAAGGATACTGCAAAATCCCCATTCCCTCCCCAACCCACTAACCTGCTTTCCAGCTCCGTTCTCCTGTGCAGGGCAACCAAAGGAGACCCAGCCAATCAGCTGGGACTCAATGGGAGGTGGAGAATAGATGGGGGCAGAGCCACTCAGAGGTGGGATTTGCTGGTTCTCCGAACTACTCAAAATTTCTGCTACCGGTTCTCCAGAACTGGTCAGAACCTGCTGAATATCACCTCTGGTACACATCCAAACTAGACTGTATTGTATCTCTGTGTCATATAATATATGTGGGTATATGCATAATTGTGTATTTATTTATTCTGTCATGTTGATGTATTGGAGGTGGTGACCCTTGGAGAGCTGCATGCAACGAAATTTCATTTTAATGCCAATCAGTGTACATTCAAAGTGACAGTAAAATTATTCCAAGTCTTCTAATCTAAGTTATTCTATCCAGGATAATAGAACACAATTGCTGTATTCACATGGTAGGACTCAAGGACTACAAGTATTTCTCGAATTATGGCCACAGTTGAGACCAGAATTTCCACTGTTAAGTGAATTGCATCCAATCTTACTTTCTACAGTAGTCATTAAGTGAATCACTGCAGTTGTAAAATGAATCGCACAGTTGACAAGCAAGTCTGGCTTCCTCTATTAACTTGGCTTGTTGGAAGCTAGCTAGGAAGGCCGCAAATGAAGAACTGATGACCCCGGGATGCTGCAGCCATCATAAATGCAGGCTAATTGCCCAAATTTTGATCAAGTGAAGATACTGCAATGGTCATAAGTGTGAAACCAGTCATAAGTCACTTCAGTGCCGTTGTAGCTTTGAACGGTGACTAAGTAAATAGTTGTAAGTCAAGGACTACCTACCTCTGCAATAGGAAGCCTTACGGGTTTCCTATTTAAGCATATTGTTGGAAAAATTCTGGCCATAAATAGCCCTGGGAAGGTCTGTTGTTACTTTGAACTGTCACTAAGTGATCAGTCATAAGTCGAGGACTACCTGCAACCAGGACTTGTAGCACTTCCAAAATGTCCAAAGGAGGTAGCTGATTGTCTTTGAAACAGTTATTTCTACCAATAAAGGAGAGTATTTATAATTTGGGGTTGACATGAGGGGTCCTTGGTGCTCTCTGAGCTTGGTTGTTTTCTTGAAGACGTTTCATGACCCAAGTAGGTAACATCATCAGTGCTAGTAAAGGAAGGGGGTTTCTCCAAGCTCAGAGACCGCCAAGGACCCCTCAACTTTACTTGTCTCAACACAATTGCATGAATGGATCTCTGAAGATTTCCCAGAAGAGACTGGACAGCCATTTGTCTGGAATAGCATAAGGTTTCCTGTTTGAGCAGGGGGTTGGACTAGAAGACCTCCAAATTCCCTTCCAACCTCTATGATTCTGTGTTCTAACCAAAAAGCGTTTTTCCCTTGCAAAACGCCAGGTCCTACTAATTGCTTTGCATGCATAAAAGGGACTGGGAAGCAGGTGGGCTATTCCAGTCCCCCCCCCCCATTACACCCCTTTTATTTGCACACCACTCAATTCAAGAGGGCCCCTGCAGGAGGCCTCTCGACCTCCCCACTTTTCAACCCCACCCCCGGCTCCCGGTGCCTGATGGAAACCAGATGAGCAAGGGGGCAGCACCCACCCAGCACCTGTGATCTATTTGCAGAGGGAAGAACTCCTTGTGGGGAGCCTGGTGTGCAGATAATTTACTCCTGCGGATGGGGAATCCAATCCCCGACACAGCAAACCCCCCACAAGCAGGCTTTCGGGTGTCCCAGGAGATGGGGTGATAACCCTCTCTAGGCAGGGGTGTCTCCGGGAGGGCAGCCATTGACAAATCAATCAAGCCTTCCCGGAAAATCCAGCAGGGGGGAAACTAACTTTATCCAAGGTTAACGTAAGAGGGGGGTGTCTTGGTTTGAAGGAGCATCCAGCATCTTTAATGGGAAGCCAAGCCTGTCAATCTGTGCCTTTTATCGGGAAGGGGTCTCCAACTTTGGCAAGTTTAAGACTTGTGGACTTCAACTTGTGGACTTCAACTCCCATTCTGGAAACTGAAGTCCACAAGCAAAGATGGCTGAGGAATTCTGGGAGTTGAAGTCCACAAGCAAAAATGGCTGAGGAGTTCTGGGAGTTGAAGTCCATAAGCAAAGATGGCTGAGGAATTCTGGGAGTTGAAGTCCACAAGTCTTAAACTAGCCAAGGTTGGAGACCCCTGTTATAGGGAGTTCCCAAGATCCAAGCTAAGCTTGTAAAAGAGAGAGAGAGAGAGAAGTGAGGTCGTCCAGTCTGGCCCCCCTTTTCCTCACAGGGATACCATTAACCCTGCATAGAGGATGTGGCATGCAATTGTTGATGAATACAGACCTCATTGTCCCCAGGATTGGTAGGTGTCTCTTTTTTAGAGGAATCAAAGAAGAAATAAAGGTTGCCCAGATCATTAGGAGCAAGATAACGCTAATAGTGCCGTGTTTTTTCAACCTTGGCGACTTACAGAGGGCCTGGCTGGGGAATTATGGGCAACTCCACTCTTCTTCAAGTTGCCACGGTTGAGAACTGTTATAAGCGTGGCTTAGAAATCCTGAAGGCAACAAACTAAACAGGAGTTCTCAAGTGTTGAAAATCAGAGTTTCTGTAGAGAAAGAGAGAGGAGCTTGTTAGCTCCCCATTGGGAGAGCATTTCAGAATTTAATCACCACCGTCTGTATAGAAAAGGCCCTGATATCTTCACATATTAGAAGAGAGGAAGTAGCATATGCCATAGTCTCACAAATTGAAGAGGTTTGCTTGTCACTATTTTCGTAAGTATTTTTCAGGATCAACTGTCGCCAGGGATCAAATCTGGGCCCTCTGGTTGATGTGGGGGAGATTTTCAGAGTAGAAATGGATGTGTTTTGCTTCCAAGAATCTTGGTTGCTTGGAAAAATGGATCGTTTTCCATCCCAAATTTTAGCTGGGATGCTGTAGGGGGAGGAGGAGGGCTTGTGCTCTTCTGGTCTCACAACTTGAAGACTATTTGCTTGTCACTATTTCTCAGGATCAACTGTTGCCAGGCTTCCAATCTGGGCCCGCTAGGTGATGTGGGGGGAGACTTTCACAGTAGAAATGGAGGTCTTTTGCTCCAAGGAATCGTGGTTGTTCGGAAAATGGGTTGTTTGGCCATCCCAAATTTCATTTAGGGTGCTGTAGGGAAAGCTTGTGGCTCACGGGTTCAAATAACTGGCTTTAAAATTCATTTTTTTCCATCGGTTTCCCTCAAAAAATGGTGTACTGTCTCCTGCTTGGGCAGTGGGGTTGGACTAGATGGCCTACAAGGTCCCTTCCAACTCGGTTTATCTGTTAATCTCTTGAATCTTTGCCTATGGCGCTCTGTAAGAAAATCACTTTCTCAGTTCTCTACTAAATATCCCCCTCCCTCCCCAAAACAGGGGTCACCAGGCTTACCTCCGAAGTGGCCCCGATTACGACTTCCTCCGCTATCGCCAGCTGGTGCACGAGATTACCCTGGCGTTCAACGGCATTTCCCAGGAGATCTTACAGATCAAGGAGAATCTGGAGGGCCTCCATGGCCGGAGAGACCTCGCGGAGCACCTGGGACGGATTCAGGAGAAGGAGAAGGAGAAACTCGAACTGGTGAGCAGCCCTTCCTTGCCACATGAGCCCATCCTGCAGAGCTCAGCGAATTTTAAGAGCCATTTTAGAACATAGAATCTATAGGTTGGAAGGGACCTTGGAGGTCTTCTAGTCCAGCCCCCTGCTCAAACAGGAGACCCTATAGTATTCCAGACAAATGGCCGTCCAGCCTGTTCTGGAAAATCTCCAGAGATCCATCACTTCCATTGTTTCATGTGATCATTTTGAGACAAATAACGTTGAGGGGTCCTATTTTCTTGATCCTATTTTTCATAACAGAATCCATGCTGAGGAATCTCGGAGAAATCCCTACTTAGAAATCCAGTCTTTGTAAGGTAGAGTTGCCAGTTAGGTGGAGATCTATTATCTTGATTTCAACCTGAACGGCTGTGCTCGAACTGGACATTATATGATTCTTATAGCAACATGTTCATTAAAGTTTTTATTTTTATTTTATTTTAGATTTTTTTAAATCCCCCTTTTATTATTTTTAGAAATAACTCAACTTAGCGACCATCCTTCTCCTCCTCTTATTTGCCCCACAACAACAACCCTGTGAGGTAGGTTGGGCTGAGAGAAAGTGCTTTGACCTAGGCTTCCCGCAACACCATGAACTGAGACCTCATCCCAATAAACCATTTTTACAATTAATTTCCTCTCCAACAAAGTCCCGGCCAATGGTCTTTCGGGATGGTTCCCAATTACAAACCTTTATCAGGCTTGGAGAGGGACCAGGCCGATATCCTTCAGACCCTACAATACTTGGCAAGCATGCCGGAATAAACTAATTGTTTCCTGCAAAGCCCATTTGCTCCTCTTTTATTCCCTATGGGAGGGGCCATTCACCTTCCACCTGTGGCTTTACTTCCAAGTCGACCCTTGTTCTTCAACTGTTCCCTTCATCTGACAACTCTGTGTATGTGCACACTGGGAACAGGCTCCAACTTTTCTTCTTCCTCACTGATATCTTACTCCGAAGACAGTTGATAACTGTCAGGTGGCCCTGGCCCCGTCTCTGCCTCAGACGCAGTCAGAGCCTTCCCCCGACTCCAGGACTGGCCCATGTTCCTCCACAACCTCCTCACTGTCCGAATCTGCTGCCAGTTCCACTGACCGCTGTCAGGCCACAATAGAGACAGGGAGGACTTGGCCCAAAGCCTCCAAGCCAGTTTTCATGTCCAGGGCAGAACTAGAACTCCCAGTCTTCTAAGGCGGGACTAGAACTCCCAGTCTCCTAGTAATTGGGCCAAAGTCACTCAGACAGTTTTTATCTAGTGGGACTAGAACTCATGGGTTCAAATCAATGTTTCCTGATTTCTAGCCTGGTGCCATAACCACTCGACCAAAGTGACTGAAATACATAATATTATATAACACTATACTATGATAGTATAATGCAACACATATAGCAGTATCAGAGGACATGGTGTGATACAAACTTAATAAATAAGTAATCTAGTTGCTATTGCTAGGCTGAGCTAAAAACAATGAACAGAATCACATCTGTTTAGGTCCAGAATGGGAGACCACTAGGAGTTCCTGGAGCAATAGAACTGAGGGGGGGTGGCACTGTCACTACTAGAGTTGGCTGAAGGGGATAAGAAGGTATCATTCCAGGCACATGTGTCTCTTGGCTATTGCAGGGTGTGGTTTTAACACGGTTTTTAATAATATTTTAATGTTGGCTTGTTTTCATCTTTTCTTCTCACCTTTCATAATTTCTAAGTCACTCAGAATCACATTGTAGGGAAGACGGGCAACACAGAAATTTAATAAATAAAATAAAATAAATAAAAAGGCAAACAGATCTTGTAACAATGCCAGTAAAACAACCTGGGTCTTTGCAATGAATTCACCTGGGGTTTTGCTCCATCAAGTAGAGACCTCACCTTTCCTTCCTTCCTTTTTAGCAGTTTTTTTTTTCCTTCTTGTTGTTGTTGGTCTGCAAATTTTGGGTGTTTCCTGGAGTTGATATACACTCACAAACCAGCCTTCGAACACAAAGGGAAATGCATAACAAGACAGGAAACTTAAATTTCCTTATTAGTGGTTTGGTTTTTTTTAGGGGCAGGTTTCAATTTTTTGCAAGGGGGTGGGTGTCTTCCAAATCTTACACCATTATCCCTCCGTTCCCCCTAAAGAGCACTTGGTTCCTGCTGTCCCCAGTTTTATGCTCTGTTAGAAAGTTTCAGCCAGAAGTTGGTGGTGGCAAAGGTGATGCTGAAGAAAGGAAGAACTGAACATTACAACGGATCTCTTCAGTTCTAGGTTAATATTTTAACCTCAAGCTGATATCCTCCAGATGTGGGGGGGACTTCAGCTCCCCAAGTTCACAGCCAGGCACACCTGGATATCAGTTTTGGGAAATTGACTGTAGTCAGCTGTCTTCACACACACGACGCTTAGCCAGATTAAAGAGATTTTGTTTCTCTACTTAGGCAACGCAGTAAGCTTGGCTTTGCGGTTTTACTCCTTGGTATGATGTCCAAACCAAGTTTATTTGATTGCAGATAGTCCTGGACTTAGGACCATTTGTTAGAGACCATACAAAGTTACACTAATGCTGAAAAAAATGAATTACGAACAGCCCTCACACTTACGACGGTCGTAGCATCTAAATTCAAGCACTTGTCAACCGGCATGTACTTACGATAGTTACAGGGGATCACATGATCACCATTTGTAACCTTCCTAGTTGCTTCCAACAAGCAAAGTCAATGGAGAAAGTGGATCCGCTTAATGACTGCATGATTTACTTAACAGCCATGGTGATTCGCTTAACAATCATGGCGAAAATGGTGGTAAAATTGGATGTGACTCACTTAACAGGTGCTTTGCTTAGTGATGATAATTGTGGTCCCAATAAATAAAGGTCATAAATCAAGGACTATCTGTATGTTATTGTTCAGGATATTGCATAAAACCAGAGAATGCATTAATTCAACAACCTGGTTTAGCATCTTCCATAAATGCATCTAATGCTGGAGGAAGAGGGGGATTGTTGTGGCCTGCCAGCAGAGCTGGTGGCAGACTTGGACAGTGAGGAGGTTGGGGAGGAACATGGGCCAGTCCTGGAGTCTGGGGAAGGCTCTGATGAGGGCTTTGCGTCGGAGGCAGAGATGGGGCCAGGGCCGTCTGACAGTTATCAGCTGCCTTCAGAATCAGACATCAGCGAGGCAGAAGATCAGCTGGAGCCTGTTCCCAGTGTGCACATGCACAGAGCTGCCAGGTGAAGGAAACACTAAGGAACAAGGGTCGATTTGGGAGTAAAGCCACAGGTGGACAGTGAATGGCCCCTCCCATAGGGAATAAAAGAGGAGAGAAAGGGGAGTGGGATTTTGCAGGAGACAATTAGTTCATTTTGGGTGAAGATCGGTTCCTGTATTCTTGCTAAGTATTGTGGTGTCTGAAAGATATCGGCCTGGCCACTCTCCAAGCCTGATAAAAGTCTGTAATTGTGAACTATCTTGAAAGACTGTCGGCCAGGACTTTGCCGGAGAGGAATTCACTGTACATTAAATAAAAGGGGTTTATCAGGACGAGGATTGGGCTTCGTGCTGTTGGGGCAGCCTAGGTCAGAAGAGGGACAATCAACTTTATATCTTTCTCCCTGTTTCTTGGGGAGGGTCTCACATTCACCTTTTTCTTCCCAGACAGCACAACTGCAGCTTGCTAAACAAAACGTCCAGGACCAGCCTGGGGTGGAAGCCAACACACAGGAGGTGCAAGAATTGAAGCACAAGTGAGTCACCAAAGCTGCGCTTGCAAAATGCAGGTTTTCTGAACGTTACTCTTAAAAATTTATAAAGCTTTAGCTACATTCCCTAATAGAGCAGTACTTGTTACAGTTAGTTATGTGTTGTGGTGTTGTACGTTTGTAAAGGAAGGATGTACAACTCAGTTTGGACTTAAGATTGGATCACCATTCCAATGTTGTGTCTAAAGGCCAGGGTTCAGGATGGGACAAGGCCAGAGTATTTGGGGCAGGGGGGAGAATGAAGAAAATGCAGTACGACTTTGACTGCATTGTTTAACAGTTCACACAGACATAGTGGTGGAAATTCCTCTTTTTTTTTTACATAACACACATATACACATGCTATATACATATATATATATATATGGATCTTTGGTTGTTCGGGTTTTCTCCCGCGTAAGATTCGAAGTATCTAGGCAACGTTTCGATGAAGTCTCATTCATCATCTTCAGGCTTCTGTCTCCGGCTCTGTGCGAGAAGCACAGAGCCGGAGACAGAAGCCTGAAGATGATGAATGAGACTTCATCGAAACGTTGCCTAGATACTTCGAATCTTACGCGGGAGAAAACCCGAACAACCAAAGATCCACATACAAATACCCGCGAGAACCTCAGAAAATATATATATATATATATTTATTTGTTTTCTTAAGTTTTCGCGGGTACTTACATGTATGGCATTCAGCTTTGTTTGGGTATTTTCCCACGTCACTGTAGTTGTGCTTTTAAAGTTGTAGCAACATTTCGGCAGAATCTCATCTGCCATCCTCAGGCTTCTGTATAGTGTTCTTCTGTGAGTCAGGCTTTTACAGTGGTTTCAGATATAAAAAAACCATTCTGGCACAGCAATAGGCTGCCCCAAATTTAAATCTGAAACCACTTTGAAAGCCTGACTTACAGATGAACACTATACAGAAGCCTGATGATGGCAGATGAGATTCCGCCAAAACGTTGCTACAACTTTAAAAGCACAACTACAGTGACGTGGGAAAATACCCGAACAAAGCTGAATGCCATTTATATATATTTATAAAAAATATATATATATATATATATATATACACACACACACACACACACACACACACACACACACATACATACACACACACATACACACACACACACACACGCATACATACATGTGTGTGTGTGTCTATTTCTAATCTATCATCTATATCTTATCTATCTACACATATATACATACACATACACAGCGACACACACACCTACCTGTAAGGCAAAAATAATCAAGCTTGGCTACTTATCAAGCAGCTGCCTTGAAGTTTCCTTGAATTGGGTAAGCTGGTTGTGTGAACACAATGCCTGCATTGTGATACCAGGAGGAAGTGCGGTATTAGACGCAGTCTGGCTTTAGGGAGAATTGGTAAACCGAACAACGGTGGTTCCAATATGCACAATCTGATTTGCGGTACGGTCCGTGTCCCTTTTGCATTAAGGTCATTTTCACGCTCTCCTCTCCCCGTCCCCAAGCCCTCCTCCCATCGTTCCCCCAAGCAGAGGAACCATTCATGCCTCTTGCGCCCGCCACCTTTCGTACTTGGGGTGTGGGGGGGAGGTGGGGGGAGAAAGGAAACCGGTTCCCATCATTGGCACTTTCAAAGCATCCGAGCTGAATTTCCCACAATGCTGAGCGGCGCACGGCATCGTGGGAAAACTTCCCCACTTCTCAAAGCCGGGACCCCCCTTGGGGAAGAAAAACCCCTTCTGGGAACGCCAGAGTCACAGTTTTTGCCCCCAAAACGGGTCCCGTCCTCTCACAAATCAGGGCGGGGGTAAACCCAAGCCAATTTGAAGCGAGGGTGTGGGAATATTCCCCCGCTTTTGGGGGGGGGGTCTCAAAAAGGCCTCGGCAAGGGTCTTCAAAGGATGTATTCTATCCCCCCCACCCCACCCTCCACTGAGCACCTCCCATTTTTGCAGATTGTTCCATGTGGGCTCTTTGAAGCCTAACCTTCCCCCCCACTGCACACACACACACGCACACACACAAACACACACACACCCCAGCCAGCCAGCCCATCCCGGCCCTGGGGTTGCCCCTCTGGTAGGCTTTCATAAACAAGGCTGGGCTGCAAGGGGCGCGGGTGAGCGCGGCTAATCGGCTCCATATGGCGCTTTATTTATCGTTTCCATCCGGCTCACGCAGGCTAATTCAAACCATCGAAGCAATCAGCGAAATTCTTCAGGATTTCAAGTACGATTCGGAAGAAAGCGGTTGACAGGCCGTCCCGCGGGAGGAGGAGGAAGAAAGGCTGGAGCTGGAGAAGGGGGGGGGGGGGGGGGGAGAGCCAGAGACGTTAGAGCTTCTCCCCCCCACACACACCTCCGGGCTAAGGTTGGTCCTCAGTCGCCCACCCGAGCTTCCTTCTTTCGTCGTGCCCGGCTGATGCCCCTGGGCAAGATGCCGCAAGAGGCGCATGGCTCGATGCTGCTTGGCCACCTGCCCGAGGGAGCCAGTTCTCAGGAAGATTTCTTGGCCCTCGGTCTACGATTGCCTTCATGGGACGAGGAGGGGAGGGGAATGAGCTTGTTTACGTTCTGAAAATAAAGTGGGGTTTTTTTTGTTTTTTTTGTAATCCACTTCAATTAAAGAAAACAGACTCCTTTTTTTTTTTTTTTTAAACTCGTCTCTCCCTCTTTTTATTCTCTTGAGCAGACCAGACGTTTTCTTGTTCAATTAGATCCAGATGGGCATCCGTTGGGAGGGAGGGAGGGAGGGAGGAGGGCAAAAAAGTCACAATGGCAGCCCCCAGGGCCTGCAGTTGCAAACCTCATCTTTCATCATGCTACTTTTCCCCCCCCCCCTCCCGGACCGAAACCTAAACCTCTCTTACAAGGGATTAAGAAAACTGCGGTTGGAGGGAAGCACTTGGGCATTTTAAACATTTTTAAATGCTAATCTTGCCTGACAAGGATATTCCTGCCACCCCACCCCAATTCTTGACTGTCATCCTAAACTGCCGTGGCTAGTCCCAGACACACCCCAGCACAGGGCTTTCCATGATACTCTTAAGTAGTCCTCGGTTTACAACCACAATTGAGCCCAACTTTTCTGTTGTTAAGTCAGGTATTTGTTAAATGAGTTTTGCTCCCTGTGTTTTACAGCCTGCAGTTCACTGCACTTTAGTAACTTGGTTGTTAAGTGTTGTTTTTGCTGGGCAAAAGGTCCCAGAAGGGGAATTGTGTGACCCTCCGGGACACTGCAGTGGTCAGTTCAGTTGCCAAGTATCTGAATTTTGATTATATGAGCATGGGAATTCTGCAGAGGTTGTGAGAAAAATGGGCATAAGTCCCTTTTTCAGAGCCATTGTAACTTTGAACGGTCACTCAATGAACTGTTGTAAATCGAGGACTGCCTGTACAGGGTACTCCTTGACTTACGACCACTGTTAAACCCAAAGTTTCTGTCGCTAGCGAGACAGTTGTTAAGTGAGTTTTACCTCATTTTATGACCTTTCTGGCCACAATTGTGTTAAGGGAATCACTCGTTAGTAAATACAGTTGTCGAATGAATCTGGCTTCCCGCTGACTTGCTGGTCAGAAGTTTGCAAACTCTGATCACACGACACCAGGACAATACAACTGTTGTAAGTACATGCCAGTTGCCAAGCCTCTGAATTTAGATCACATGACCACGGGGATGCTGCAATGGTTGTAAATGTGAAAAATGGTCATAAGTAATTTTTTTCACTGCCATTGTAACTTGTCATTAAGTGAACTTTTGTAAGTCAAGGACTACCTGTACAATTTCCATCTCCCCCCCTCCCCCCACCAATTAGGGCCATGTTGGTTGAAAATGGCAGTATTTGTAAACAATGAGAGAAATTAGAAGAGGCCAGTCTTTTCTAAATGCCATAAAAATGAAAGAGGCCATAGCTTGCCTCTCTTAGTTATGTGAGCCAAATGGTCAGTGGCATGTAACCTTTGAATAATTGCAGAAAGCAACCAAAAATGGGTTTGTAGTCTTTGCCCCACTTTTTGCCTTTAATGCTGTTGGAAACAAAGATGCTGGTTTCATCTTCTTGGAGTCTGGATAACTGAATGGAACTGAGTGTTTTACGGGCCGGATGCCCTTCCTGACGCCAATGTGGAGTTATATTCAGCAGATATATATATTCTCATTGTGCCCAGAGAGAGAAATAGTTGCCTCTACCTAGGATCGAACTCACAGTCTGCTGATTGTGAGGCTAATAGTCCACTTTTAGACCACCACAACACTAAAGAAAGATGATGGTTTAGCCCAATTAAAAGGAGAAGCAGGTAGCATCAGTTCAGAAGATGGGTTCTGCTCTGGGTGCAAAACCTCCCGGATTTGCAGAGGGAAAAAAAGCAGCCTAAAAATCACGGCTTCGGACATAAAACAGGTATTGAACAGTTGATATTTTTAACAACAAGAGCACATTAAAAAAAAGAAAAAAAAATCTATGAAATTTCACAACCAATTTTGCTGTTCTTTCCTTTGGGGGACTTTGGAGGTTAAATGTAAACCCATTTCTTTTTTCCTGATTGCACAGCTCGTTCCTTTAGCTGTTTCCGCTTTTCAATCCGTTGCCGATTCCAATTTCATAACGGAGGAGTAGAAGAAGAAAATGGTTCTACTGAAGCAACAAAACCTCTTTATAGTGGGAAAAATGTGGATATTCAGATTTTTTTTTTTTATCTTGGCACTGTTAAAAAAAAAAAGAAAGGCTGGCACGAAGAGCTCCTTCCCCAGCAAAATGTCCTTCACTTAGGGGGAACTTCTTTATATACTAATTAGAAAACTTGAAAGTCCAACTCAGCGGAAAAACATCATACGGGAGAAGCCGGTTTAGAGTTACTCTGGGGGAAGAGGCGTTGACTGCCTTCTGCCCAGCTTCTAGCCAGTTTGCAGAAAGGGTGTGTGTTAGTGGAGGTGAAACCACCTTGGCAATGGCGCTCGAGGCACCTGGATTACGGCTGCTCTTGAGTTCCTTTGTGTGCATCCTTGGCAGGCCTGAATCCAGCCACCGGGTTGGCGCTTAAGTGGAACTCCTGGTTCCACCATCCATCAAAGCTACAATTTGTCACTGGACAGGACCTGGTGAGAAAACAGATGGTTAAAACCAGATATGGCCAGCAGTGGCTCCATAGCATTCCCCACCCCCCCACCCCTTCCTCAATTGACAAATCTTCATCCCTATTTATTCGCACAATTATTTGTAGACCACTGACCTCTATAAGAGACTAGACGGTCATTTATCTGAAATGGTATAGATTCTCCTGCTTGAGGAGGGAGCTGGACTAGAAGACCTCCAAGGTCCCTTCCAGATTGGATTCTATTCTTCTTTTCTCTTCTTCTTCTTCTTCTTCTGTTCTTCTATTCTTCTATTCATTCTATTCTAATTCTATTCTCTTCTATATTTATCTCTATTCTTATTCTATTCTATTCTACTCATTCTAATTCTATTTTTGTATTCTTTATTACTTCTCTTCATTCTCTTCTCTTCATTCTCTTCTTATTCTATTATTCTATTCTATTCTACATTTATCTCTATTCTATTCTAGTCTTTATTATTCTCTTCTATTCTACATTTATCTCCTATTCTGTTCCTTATTATTCTATTCTATTCAATTCTACATTTATCTCTATTCTATTCTTTATTATTATTCTATTCTACATTTATCTCTATTCTATTCTATTCTATTCTATTCTATTCTATTCTATTCTATTC
>NW_020769318.1:24737034-24753741 GCF_900518735.1 Pseudonaja textilis | reverse complement strand
TCTATTCTATTCTATTCTATTCTATTCTATTCTATTCTATTCTATTCTATTCTATAGTCTATATTCTATTCTGTTCGGTTCTAGTTAAAAGCAATTTCTGGTTTTCATATGCCCCCCATTTTGGTGAATCGTGGGCCTGTCCCTACCTCTCAGACCAACCCATGTCACAGAATTGTCGTGCTGGGGAAAACAGGTGCATAGGTAGTCCTTGACTTATAACCCCATCCATTTAGTGACTGTTCAAAGTTACAATGGCACTGAAAAAAGTGACTTATGACCATTTTTTTACACTGTTGCAGCAACCCCACAGTTACGTGATCAAAATTCACCTGTTTGGCGATTGGTTCATATTTATGACGGTTGCAGGGTCCTGGGATCCCCTTTTGCGAACTTCTGACCAGCAAAGTCAATGGGGGAAGCTGAAGCCACTTAACCGTGTTACTAACTTAACAACTGCAGTGACTCATTTAACAGCTGTGGCAAGAAAGGTCATAAAACGAAGCAAAACAACCTCTGCCTCGCTTAAGCAACAGAAATTTTGGGCTCGGTTGCTATTATAAGTCGAGGACTACCCATATTAGGTATAGTTCACCTTCTTGAGTTGACCAAAAATACTTTTATTTTAAAATGGGATAAGAATCTAATGTAATAATAAGTAAACCAATGAGTCTTTTCATTGAAAATTAAAGAATTTGAAAACGCCTTTTTACAAAGCTGTCTCCTAAATGCAAAAGGACAGAATTTGCAGCTGTAAGATCAAGTTCTGCCTACAGTTTGAGCATCGCCTTCTTTTTAATGTGAGGTAAATTCTCTATTAATCTATAAGATTCTAGTCCAGAGGTGGTATTCAGCCAGTTCTGACAGGTTCTGGAGAACTGATAGCGGAAATTTTGAGTAGTTCAGAGAACCAGCAAATACCACCTCTGACTGGCCCTGCCCCCTTCTCTTCTCTGCTTCCCATTGAGTCCCAGCTAATCGACTGGGCCTTCTTTGGTTGCCCTGCACAGGAGAACGGAGCTGGAAAGCAGGTTAGTGGGGTGGGGAGGGAATGGAGATTTTGCAGTAACCTTCCCCTGCCACACCCACCAAGCCATTCCCATCAAGCACACCACGTCCACCAAGCCATGCCCACAGAACCAGTAGTAAAATTTGAATACCATCACTGTTCTAGTCCTCAATAATTTTCAGTACTCAGCCTAGTCAACTCAATTTCCATCCAGCTCTCTCTAAATAGGTAAGACATCCCTTGGAGGCAGTGAGTGGCTCTACTCCCATCCTTGTACAGACTGGATGATTTCCCCCTGCTTTTCAGTCAAAACTCAGGTGTCCTTTTCTACCTGGTTGCGTGTTTTGTGGGACTTCTGCAGTGCCACCCGCCACTGATCATACATTTTGATGCTCAAATTGGCACAAGTCCCGTGTTTCCGCATCCATCCAAAGAACTGCTTGAGCTCTCGGCGTAGCGTATTGTTGTGTTCTCCATTCTTGGGTTCACAAACTCCCGGGGTCCGTCCTGAAAGAGAGGAAGCGAAGACTGACAAGGGATATTCTGCCAGGGGTGGAGGGAATAACAAAACTCTTAACCTTTGAATGCTAGAGGAGAAAGAAGAGGAAAAGGTGAAGAAGAGGAGGAGAGGAGGAAGAATAGGAGGAGAACACAAGAAGGAGAAAAGGGAGAGGAAGAAGAGGAGGAGAAGGAGAAAAAAGGAAGATAAGAGGGGAAAACAAAGCAAAGAAAAAGGAGAGGAAGCAGAGAAGAAGAGGAGGATGAGAGGAAGCAGAGAAGAGGAGGAAGAGAGGGAGAAGAAAAGAGAAAAAAGGGGAGGAGGACAAGGAGAGGAGGAAGAGGGTTCTGCTGGATCAAAAAAGTTTTATTTAGCAAAAAAACCCCATTATTTAGCCCAGCTTCCTTTCCATTTCCTGCAACAACCAATCAATGCCTCTACAAAACCTACAGAAAAGGTATAAACCAACTTACCAACCTACTCGCGTTCTCTGCCCCATTAGTATCAATCAATTGCAATCAATTTGCAGAAGAGTACTGGCTATGCAGGAAGAATAGCACAGTTGCTAGGAGTAAATTTATACACTAAGTTGTACACATTTAATAAATAACTAAATAGACCCCATAAGAGGAGCCCACCTGGATCTAAACATCCAACTGTACAGCTGCTTCCAGATGATACACAGGTGCCTTTGAAAGGTGTCAGCATGTAGTCTGGAGGCAATAATAATGTCTTTTTTGGGCTACGGGCCAGCTACTGGTATTTAGTTGCCAGCTCTCTCAAATTATTAAAATCTGCAGGGGGAACCACAGAGAGGGTCGAGGTGACTACACAACTAAGTGTTCTTTATATGTGTGGAACATATTGCATCGATTTGAGGCAGTGTTTCTCAATCTTGGCGACTTTCAGATGTGTGGACTTCAACTCCCAGAATTCCCCAGCCAACCAGAGTTGAGAAACTGTATCTAGTGTGTGGTATGTTGAAAGGCTGTTTTAAACCATTGTTTGCAAGCCATCTCACATCCCAAGTTTAAGCCAAGTATAACTGTATCAAAATAAAAATTTAGCAGAAGATTTTACGGGCAACCTTAGAAGCTCCACTATTTTTTCCACGAGGAGAAATCCACCTGTGCTTTGCCTGTTTCATTGCCATAATTTTTTTTTTTAAAGCATTGCATGCTTTCATTTATCTCTCCAATATCCTCCTGAAATCATCTCAATTATTCTTCAGCACGCACAATTTATCTTCGACCCATCCTTAGTAACTGAGTCATCCAGAAAAAGATAAATCTGATGAACATGGGGAATTAAGTATATGTTCTCTTCAGGAAAACTAGCGGAGCCTCCCTCACTCCTTCCTTCCTGCCCTCCCCCGCCATCAGGTATCCTAAGAGCCAGGAGGAGAGGAGATGAATGATATGTGTGAAGGCTTGGGAAGAACTGGAGGAGTTTGGGCAAGTGTTTGTGGACTTCTCAGCTGGCTTTGAAACAAGAAACTCAACTCGGGTGCAGGGCAACCAATCGCAGGATCCAAGTCTCTTGGTTGGAGGCCCAAATCTACTTCTGACACAGAATTGGATTCTTAGGGTGTCTACTCAGGTTTCTGGGAAGGGGAACGTGACAGGAGCTCTGAGCTTCAAGTTGGAAGGACGTCCAAGAAGGCCACCAAGAGAAAACCAAGAAAGCAAGCACCTGGCAAAGGAGTAGGAGCTTTACTTAGGGCAGGGATAGGGAAACCTGGCTCTTTTATCACTTCTGGACTTCAACTCCCAGAATTCCTGAGGGAGCCATAAAAGTTTCCCCATCCCTGGCCTACTGATTTTTCAGTTGGGATGGGGAACTTTTTATGGCTCCCTCAGGAATTCTGGGAGTTGAAGTCCATAAGTGATAAAAGAGCCAAGTTTCCCTACCCCTGTCTTAGTGGATTTCTGGTGCTCCCTGTGGTGACCAGACCGCTAGCCAGTAAAATAGAACAACACAATAGGAAGACCTAGTTTCCAACTGCAACTTTGAGGTAATTTCAGCCCCAAAACCACTGTGGTTCAGACGTGGAGGTGCTGAAATAAAACAGGTCCTCTTTCAGTCACAGAATCCAGATGGGTGATTTGGGGACAGGACCTTTCTCCCTTTACCTTTTACCTTTCTCCCAGCCCTAGGCTTGGGATCCAAAAAAGCAATGTCCATCTGTCAATCTGCATTGAACTAATCTGCTAAGCTGTGGTGTATACTCTGCAATGGACTGGTTGGGGTTGATCATCATCACAAATTGTGCTTTAGCTGGAGGAACATATTATTCCACTGTATCTTTGTCAGAATAGAGTTGGTAGGGACTTTGGAGGTCTTCTAGTCCGGCCCCCTATTCAAGCAGGAGACTCTATCATTTCAGGCAAATGGCTGCCCAACCTCTTCTTAAAAACTTCCAGTGTTGGGACCATCCACAACTCCTGGAGAAAAGCTGTTCCACTGATTAACTGTTCTCACTGTCAGGAAATTTCTTCTTAGTTCTAGGCCCGTGATGGCGAACCTATGGCACGTGTGCCATAGGTGGCCTGCAGAGCCATTTATGTACGCATGTGAGCCCCAGCCAAACCTACCTGCACTGCGCATGCGCACACCTCCCAGCTGGTTTTCAGCTTCCCAGAGGCTCAAGGGAAGCCTCTGCAGCCTTTGGAGGCCAAAAAAAAAGGCCCATTTTGTCATTTCCGGTACTTCTGGTTTTGTCACTTCTGGTACTTGGCCTCCAAAGGCTGCAGAGACTTCACTCGAGCCTCTGGGAGGCCAAAAAAGGCCTCAAACAGGCCAAAACTCAGCTGGGAGGTGCACACATGCGCAGTGCAGGTAACGGGGTGGCGGTGTGTGTGTGTGTGTGTGTTGCGTGCACATGTGTGGGGGGGCACATTGCATTGTGGCTGCCAGCAAACACACGTGCTTTCAGCACACCACAACAAAAAGGTTTGCCATCACGGTTCTAGGCTGTTTGTCTATGGAGATTCTCAGTCATCCAGGTCATGATTGTCCCCAAAGGTGCTTATTCAAGAGGAAACTGGCTTTTCTTTCATGAACGCACAGCATAACGTAGGAGAACAAACCCATCGGGACAAGATTCAGCAGTCCATCTGTATTTAAAAGACAGAGTCCACCTTTTGGACAGAGAGGACCACTGGTTTGAAAGAGGGGTCAAAGAGGTCTATGTCAAAATTGAACATCCCTCTCTCAACAGAGGGGGGAAAATACAACATCATCTATCTTCAATCTACAACACAGCTCTTTCAACAGTTCCACACCCATTTGCACCACTCAGGGAAACCTCCAGGTGGCCTTAACGACCTGCTAAAAGGATGCAAATGACCAGCAGTCTGCAAGGAGTATAAATCCTTCCATTCCCCATCATCCAGTCAGAGCTGAAAAAGCTTCTTGGATGAGAATCGAAAGATCTTCAAAGAAAAAAAGCATAAAGTCCAGTTGCCTCTTGAAAAAGCACCTTTGGATTCTAGGCCACTTAGAAAACACCAGCCCCCTCTTTGCCAAAGGTAAGAATGGAAAATTGGTCCTATTCACCATTCCGAGGTGTGGAGGCTGCTGTTGGGTTGCTCCAATCACTCCAAATGCCAGCTTTCTTTGAACCGTAGATTCCGACTGGATTGCAACGGACTTGGACGAAATACACCGTCCCAGGCCTTAGGCCTGCCAGACGGCATGACGTCTGGTTGCTAACATTGTCGACAACCTGTCACAAGAAAGAGAAATATAAAATATTTAGTTTTTAAGAGAGACCTGGTTCTTCCATCCACCGAAATGCCAACTTTGGACGTAATTATATAGAAATAGAAAATTCTCAAGGTTAGGGGGGAAGCGATAAATGCTTAAAAAAAAAACACTAGAAATCTTCTGCAGATTTTTTTGCTGAAAGGATTGGGGGGCTACAAAAGGGTTAAAAGGAAAGGGAAAGTACAAAGTAAGAGAGGAAAAAAGAGGAAAGAATAAGATGGTTACTGGATAGAAAAGAGGGTGGAAGTTCTAATCTTTTACTATTTTTTTCTGTTTCTTTCACTTTTCTTAATTTTTTGTTATCTTAAGAAAACATTTTCCCGAAGAAAATACCTTATTTTTATCTATCTGCAGTCATGTTAGCATGATTTAAGATGTTTTTGTCAAAAACATTTACTTCCAATTTTTGGTACAATTGGCCCATAATGAACTATTGGTTCACTTAATGACCGCAGTATTCGCCTAACAACTGCAGCCAAAAAAAGATTGTAAAATCAGGTCTGGTTATGTGGTGACTCATTTTAGAACCGTCACGACTTACGACCAAAATTGTGGACTTGCTTTTGGTTGTAAGTTAAGGATTACCTGCATTATGATTTGGTGGAAAGACTACCACTCAGTCTACTTGGGCTGACGTGATATATATTCTGGGACTTTAAAAATGCCAGTTTTTTAAGAACGATAGAAAACTGGTTTCCAGTGCTTATCCATGCAATTTTAGAGCAGTTACTGAATTTGATGGTGAATTTGATCTAAATTCCAGAGCCCACTTGACCACTTCTCTGGGATTTTAGCTGTTAAAAAAACTTTTGAAGATTTTTTGATCCCTCATGCCTACAGTATTGCGATCTGATTTTTTTGACCAAAAATCTTTGCTTTTAATGTCTCTCTCTCCTTCCAGTTTTGAAGTGGATCCCAGACCTTTTTTTAAAAAAATTATCCCCTTGGGGCAGGATGTTTGGCTTATAAGCAATTTTTAAAAGATCTGGTTTTTATGGATTTTTTTTTTTATAAAACCACATTTTATTTTTGTTTATTGTGAAGCTGACATTTCACCAGAAACCCCCCACCCCCCTTGTTATCTTCTCAATTTTCACAGACTTTGGGATACACTTCCTCAATTTTAATCTGAGTACAAGTGAATTTGTCACATCTGCTCAGATCGGCAATAATTTTCCTTTCCAGTCGTCCTCCCCCTTTCCTTAATCTTTAGGCCAAGTTGCTATACAGCTGGGGAACATAGAAACTTTTAACTAAAAGTCTGGTGGAAGATTAGAAGCCAATATATGACTTTATCCATTCTAACTTGAGCTTCTTTTTTATTGTAAAGCAGTTTACTGTTTTCAAAAGCAGTTTATGCATTAATCCCAGTTCTACATTTTTCTTGTAATTACTGTATTGTTTCCATTGTATGTTTCCAATTAGCTCTCTTTCTGTAATGTGCTTTTATTTTTCTTCGACTATTTGTTTATTACATTTTTATCCTGCCCTTATCTCAAGACTTTGGACAATTGGCAGTACAAAACAAGATTTAAAAAATATAATTAATAAATGCATGGCCCGTATTTCCTAAACGCCAGGAAATAAATACTTCATGTAAACAAAACAGATCAATAGCCCAAACCTGGCTCTTTTAGTGTTGTTTTTCAAATCTCTAGCAAAACAAAATTGTTTTAACCAACATTTTAAAAATAAATACAGGCAATCCAGTGTTGGGATTCAAAAATTTTTACTACCAGTTCTGTGGGCGTGGCTTGGTGGGCGTGGTGTGGCTTGGTGGGTATGGCTTGGTGGGCGTGGCAGGGGAAGGATACTGCAAAATCTCCATTCCCTCCCCACTCCTGAGGGAAGGTTACTGCAAAATCCCCATTGCTTCCTCACCCCACTAACCTGCTTTCCAGCTCCGTTCTCCTGTGCAAGGCAACCAAAGAAGACCCAGCCAATCAGCTGGGACTCGGGAGGCAGAGAATAGAGTGGGGCGGGGACACTCAGAGGTGGTATTTGCCGGTTCCCCGAACTACTCAAAATTTCCGTTACTGGTTCTCCAGAACTGGTCAGAACCTGCTGAATAGCACCTCTGGAGCAATCAGATTCTGTACAGAATGGGTGTTTAAAACAAGGAAGACTATACTGGACAGGCAGATTTTACTGACAAAGGTGACTTACACACTTCTTTTTTTAAAAAAAGTTTTATTTGACTTACACACTTCTGACACAAGATGTCATGATGATGTCATGATGATACACGATGAGATGGGATCTCAATCAGTCATTCTCCATCTTTACTTTTTCGATACCACCACCCTCCAGACACCCTATCAAGTGCCTATCTCCCAAATTCAATTCCTGGTTTTTGCTGTGATTTAAGGAATTCATCCTCCTTCTCTTAAGGAGGTCCATCTAGCGGGACCAAGAAGAAGGGCCGTCTCTGTGGTGGGTCCCGTCCCTATGGAATATCATCTCTGTGGAAATACAATTGGACCCCATTTTGACCCTCTTTCGCAAGATCCTGAAGGCCTGGTTTTGCCAGCGAGCCTGCGGACCCTAGAGTGAGATGGAGCCCATAAATGGCTTATTTGTTTGTTGTTGCCAGTGAGATGGGGGTTTATTGCTTTTTTATTGTTTTTATATTGGGTTTTTATCTTACTAAGCCCCCTTGAGTCACCAAGAGTGAGTTAGGAGGTATTATAAATGTTCTTAAATAAAACAACATAAATTCTATAAACTATATTGCATTGGCGCTCTCTGTGATTAAGACACACTCCGCTGATTATTTTCCTAATATTCTTATTGAAAACATAAAAATCCATCAGCCATTTTAGGAGACATGCCTTTAGTCTTTATCTCGTTTCTTTCCAATAAGCTGTATTAAGTCTAGCCACACTTACTTTTAACAGTAGGAGCTCAACTCATAAAATGTATCAAGGTACATGGCCTAAGGACAGGATAATCAGTCAGTTGAAACACGCACTTTTAACACGCACTTCTGAAGGCAAACAAGTTGGCTCTGAAATGTTTGTTACTTAAACTTCAAATATAAGTTAGAGCTTCATCTGTACTTACAACTGCTATGAAGAACATTGCAAGCCACTTTTTTGTATCTTTTTTTCTTTCTTTTCTATTTTTCTTCAGCTTTTCTTTTTTTGACCAGGCCTTGCACTTATGACCATGGCAGCATCCATACAGTCACCTGATCCAAATATGAGCATTTAGCCTAAATCATAAATACTGGCATGTATTTATTATGTTGCTACATCCCATGGTCATGTTATCACCATTTGTGACCTTCCTGTTGTGGCCCACCAGCGACCAGGGGAGCTGGCGGAAGACTCGGACAGTGAGGAGGTTGGGGAGGAACATGGACCAGTCCTGGAGCCTGGGGAAGGCTCTGATGAGTGCTCTGCATCGAAGGACTCATCATGGGGCCAGGGCCATCTGACAGTTATCAGCTGCCTTCAGAGTCAGAGATCAGTGGGGCAGAAGAATAGCTGGAGCCTGTTCCTGATGTGCGCATGTGCAGAGCTGCCAGGAGAAGGGAAGTTAAGGAACAAGGGTCGAGTCAGGAGTAAAGGCAAAGGTGGACAATGAATGGCTCCTCCCATAGGGAATAAATAGGAGCGAAATGGGAGTGGTGTTTGCAGGAGACAATTAGTTCATTTAATCAGTGTAAAGATTTGTTCGCGACTCTCAAAAGATTCCTTGCCAAGTATCTTCTTGTACAGCGTTGCGCTTGGAAGCTATCGGCCTGGCAACTCTCTAAGCCTGATAAGGTCTGTGCTTGTGATTCACCCTTGAAAGACTATTTGCTGGGACTTTGCTGGATATGAATGATAGGAATTCACATTAGGCTAATAAAAAGGGGTTATGTAGGGACAAGGAGTCTGCTTCATGATTTTATAAAGCCTAGGTCAGAACACTCCCCAGCCAGCTTCAAGAAGCAAGTCAATAGGGGAAGCTAAATTTGCTTAACAACCACATGATTCACTTAACAACTGAAGTGATTTGTTTAACAACTGTGGCAAAAGGAGTCATAAAATCGAGTGTGGCTCAATTATCAAACTGTCTGGCGTAACAATGCAGTTGTTAACAAATTCTGGTCCCAGTTGTGGTACAGATAGTCCTTCACTTATGATCCCCAAACTGAGCCCCCAATTTTTTGTGCTAAATGAGACATTTTGTTAAGTCAGTTTTTCCCCATTTTACAATTTTTCTTGCCACAGATGCTAAGTGAATCCTTGTAGTTAAGTTAGTGACATGGTTGTTAAGTGAATCTGGCTTCCCCATAGACTTTGCCTGTCAGAAGGTTGCAAGGGGGATTACATGACCCCAGGATGCTGCAACCGTCATAAATATGAACCAGTGGCCAAGCATCCCAGTTCTGGTCATGTGACCATGCAAATGTGAACAACAGTCATTTCTGAGTACCACTGTAACTTCAGACAGTCGCTAAAATAAATAGTTGTAAGTCAAGGAGTACCTGTACTAACTGGAGACTACCTTGAGTCTCCAAGCTCCCAAATTTGGTGTCAGCTTTGGAAGCCATATTAGCACCAGACACTTCCACACTGCCACATTCTTGAGCCTGGGAAAATGGGAGGGGAGAATTTCATGGAGTGTACGTAGTTAAACATAATAGCATTCTTCTTCTAAGTCAAGGTCATGTTATATCTGCACCTGGGGGAGAGGACGTCTCAAGTTGGGACGGATGGCGATTGGGGCCTGTGATGCGATGATGGGTGCAGGGGGGTGGATTTATATATGTTTTAACTTATTGCAAGGAAACCTGGAACTTTCAGATTCTGGATTTCCCAGATGTGCCAGTTTACTACCCAAATAAAAAAAGAAAATGTCTGTCTCGGAGTTATTTATTGGAAGGTTTTCTGGAACGCTGACATTTGGACCAGATGTCCATGTGGATGCAGCCCCAGCACGTTGCAGTTCCTGATTACTCCGGCTGATGCTTGCCCTGCTGCAGAATAAATATCACACCCTGTTAAGGAGACTCACCTTCCATTCCGAACTGTCCTCAACCCGGTACTGGATCTGATATTTGGCTTGGAAGAGGAAATCCTTCAGAGCAGGAGGCGCACTCCACCTCACGCTGAGCTGGTCCTCCAGGTCTCCCACTCGGCTCACGTGGACATCCGAGGGTGGGTCAGTTGTGACTATCGAACAGGGACAAGTGGGGACAAGTCAAGACTTAAAACCAAGATTAAGATTTAAAAGGAACTGGAGGAAGCATGTCAAAACGCACCAGTCATGCGAGTTATCTCCTATTTGGGTTGCCTGCAGGAGTGATTGATTTTTTTTCGTGCATGCTGTAAACAGACTAAACTCCAGAAATCAGTTTAAAAAAAAACATAGAAAATCATAGTCACGTGACCCTGGGACTCTGTAGATATTCATAAAGGTGAGCCGGTTGCTAGGCGCCCAAAATGTAATCACATGACCGCAGGATGTGTGTGTGTGTGTGTGTGTGTGTTGAGATCCACCTGTGAAAATTAATGGCTTGAGACTAACAAATGGGGCTGCGGAGGATATTGACTGCTACCAGAAGAATTTTACACCCTCATTCTGGCACAGAAGGGTGGCACGGTGGCTCAGAAGTTAAAACGCTAGGCTTGTTGGCTGGAAAGCCAGGCAGCCCAGGTTCAAGCCCCGAGTGCCACATGAGGTGGTGAGCTGCCATTCTCGTCCCGGCTCCCACCAACCTAGCAGTTCAAAAGCATGCAAATTCAAATAGATAAATAGGCATCACTTTGGTGGGAGAATAACAGCGCTCCGTGATGTCATGCTGGCCACATGACCGTGGAAATGTCTTCGGGTACCGCTGACTCAATGGCCTTGAAATGGAGATGAGCACTGGTAGCATTCAAAGCTACAAAAGCTGAAACTTTTGTACAACTTTTGAAATTGTCAAGGGACACATGGAATTAGCCCTGATAGCATCATAGAGAAGAGCAACCAGGATGATTAGGGGACTGAAGACTAAAACATATGACGAACAGTTACAGGAACTGGGCATGGCTAGTCTAGTGAAGGACCAGGGGAGACATGAGAGCAGTCTTCCAATATTTGAGGGGCTGCCACAGAGAGGAAGGGGTCAAGCTATTCTCCAAGGCACCCGAAGGCCAGAAAAGGAATAATGGATGGAAACTGAACAAGGAGAGATTCAACCTGGAAATAAGGAGAAACTTTCTGACAGTGAGAACAATCAACCAATGGAATAAGTTGCCCTCGGAAGTTGTGGGAGCATCACTTGAGACTTTCAAGAAGAGACTGGACTGTCATTTCTCAGAAATGGTGTAGGGTCTCCCGCTTAGGCAGGGGGTTGGACTAGATGACCTACAAGGTCCCTTCCAACTCTGGTTATCTGTTAGTTGACCACGGTTAGCATACAACAGCTTTGTCAACCAAATGTGAACAGTTGCCATCAAGATTTGTTGGTGAACTGTGAGGACCTTCTTACCAACATCGACAATGTCCAGCATCACCACATCAGATACAGCCATTCCAAGTCGGTTGGATGCTTCTACCCAAATTTCGTAAGGTGTGAACAGGGCTAAATCCTTGGGGATGTGGCAGGAATATGGACCGGCGGTGTGGTATTCCTGGCAGATATTGTCCCGGCCATACCATCTGCAAAACAAGAGTGCTTTTTTTTATTTATTAGATTTTTTTCTAAATCCCACCTGCCTTGCTGCATTAAGTAAGTCAAGCAACAAACATTTCTAATATTCTTTCCTCCTCCTATTTTATCCACAACAACAATCCTGTGAGGTACGTTGGGCTGAGAGAGAATGACTGGCAGAAGGACACCCCGCCAGCTTTTGTGGCTAAGCTGCAACCAGAACTCACAATCTCCTGGTTTCTAGGCAGCACCTTAAGCACTCTACTGAACTGCTTGTTTGCCCAGCCCGGTAACTGGCAAGCCAAGGCCCGGTGCCGGTCCTTGGATGGGGTGGGGGGGTGGGAACCCCTGTGTGATGACCCGGGGCCTGGCACAAAGGCAACACAGTCACATAAGTAAGAAGAGTCCCTTTAGTATCTCAAATTTTGCTCCCAATGTCCAGGTTACCTTCAGCTGGAGAAAAAACTCTCCCAAGAACAAGTGGAGGAAATTCAGTCCAAAAACAAAGTACATACAAACTGTAAATAAAAATCCACACAAACCACGCTGCAGTAATTAACTTGACAGGGCAGGAGAAGGAGAAGGAATTGCACACTTGAAAGGCTAGCAAAATACACACAGTTGGGAAGACGCCAGGAAACCAGATAAGCCTCGACAATACGAGATAATTCACAATTTGCTCTCAACAGTTAGCTGTGGGCAACTCCTCTTTTTATACACTGTGTTCCCAACTGCAGCTAATGAAGGGAATCGGGGCCCTTTCCTTCCCCGTAAGCCACGCAACTCACGTTGCTCCCTTCTCCGTTCCTCCCTGCGTGCCCTTGGATGAAGAGGGGGTGGCCCTGGGTCTTCCTCCAAATTTCCTCTGCCTTGTTCTACTTCTCCCCTGCTCTGCCCAGCTGGACTTTGCCCTTCCCCAGTTTCTTCCACAACCTCCGGAGCCACACTCCCACTCCCAGTCAGCTGCTTGGCCTCCCCCTCCGAATCAGATTCCAACAGGGGCATGACACCCTGCCCTAAATCACTGCTTTTCAACCTTGGCAACGTTAAGATGTGGGGACTTCAACTCCCAGAATTCACCAGCCAGCACAGGAACCACAGTCCTATTTTGACTGATAGCAGGTCAGGAAGAATTGTCTGAAATTCAGCAAGACTACAAAAGTCCATCTCATTCTGTGTCTTTCCTTCTAAAGGGCAAATCACCAACTTATCACCCCTTTATGCCCGTGTCATCATCCTACCTCAGCTTATATTTCAGGGAGTAATTGGTATGCAGGTGTGTCTCGCCTTCTGACCCAGGTACCCATCTGCAGGTGAGGTCTTTCAAATTCTTGGACCAGCAAGAAATGTTGGTTGGCTTTTCAGGAGGCACTGAAAGATATAAATAAATCCATAGGGCTCTATACTTGGGTACATACAAGTAGCCTTTAACTCACAACAATTTAGCAACAGTTTGAAGTTACAATGGCACCGAAAAAAAGTGACTTAGAAGTGGTCCTCACTCTTACGACCATCATAGCATCTCCATGGTCATGTGATCAAAATTAGAGCGCTTGGCAACTGGCATTATTTATGGTGGTTGGTGATGTGATCGCCTTTTGTGTACTAGCTGGTTTCTGACAAGTAAAGTTAATGGGGGAAACTGGATTTGCTTATTTTAAGAATTGCACTGATTCACTTAACAACTATAGCAAAAAAGCTCATAGAATCGGGCACAACTCACTTAACAAACACTTTGCTGAACAAGGGAAATTCTGGTTCCAAGTTGAGGACTGCCTTTATATATTGGTAAACAGATTGTGCTGTTTACGAAGAAGCACAAATGCCAAAATAGCTATGAAATAGCACAAGGGCAGCTTTTTAAAACAGCAGCGCCCCTCTCTCTTCTGGCACTGGGGAGAAATTTTAAACCATGGCCTGCAGTTGCCCTTTACGTTAACAACCAGCCTGTTCCCAGCTGACGTTTCCATCCTTCCGAAATCAAAAATAGCCCTGCGATGATAAAAAAAAATTAGACTATTGATTAGTCTAATTAGACTATCCATCATGGTTCAAATGGCGTGTTTTTCTCTTTGAGAGCAACATTCAAGAGCTGAAACCTTCTCGTATCACTTCAAGGTTTCAGAGAATATACTGGAAAGAAAAAATAAAAAAAGCAAAAGACTAAATGGGCCTGAGAAACCCAGAAGGGGTTGGAGCCCTGCAAATGGCTTGTTTGAGTGACTATTGGATTTTTATCATTGTAAGAATGACAGAATCACTAAAAGTGAGTTGGGTGGCCATAAAAATGTTCGTTCGTTCATTCATTCATTCATTCATTCATAGATAGATATATACAGGTAATCCTCGACTTATGACCACAACTGTATCCAAAATTTCTGCTATTAAGTGGAACATTTTGTTAAGTCAGTTTTGCCCCATTTTATGACCGTTCTTGCCCCAGTGGTTAAGTGAATCATTGGAGTTGGTAAGTTACTCACACGGTGGTTATGTGAATCTGTCTTCCCCATTGGTTTTGCTTGTCCAAAGGTCGCAAAAAGGGATCACGTGACCTTGGGACACTGCGACGGTTGTAAGTATGAACCAGTTGCCAAGCATCCCTGAATTTTGATCATGTGATCATAAGGATGCTGCAAAGGCTGTAAGTTTGAAAAATGGTCATAAGTCACATTTTGCAGTGCCGTTGTAACTTTGAACGGTCAATAAATGGACTGTTGTTAAGTCGAGGACTGCCTGTATACAAATAAATAAAGCAAGCCAGTTTTAACCTGGTCGAAGCACTGCCCAGGAACCGCGCAACAGAGCATGGCTTCTGGCTCACCATTTAAAGGGAAAGTGAATTGTGATTTTTTCCCCCCCAGTCTATTTTCATTGCAGCTCTCTTTGGCATTTCAACAGGTAGTCCTCAACTTACAACCCTTCATTTTGTGACCGTTCAAAGTTTCAATGGCATTTTAAAAAAAGTGGCTTATATAACCAGTTTTCATCAGAGGTGGTATTCAGCAGTTTCTCGCTGTTAGGATTCTAGCAATTGCTCTAATTAAATTATGATTCTCCAGCCAAACTTCAAAAAACTTCAAACGATTTATTAGAGGTGACATACTGGCACTGCCACATATGGAGCCAACTCTGGCATACATAATTTACAGTCCCCTGTGACCCTGTTTCCCTCCCTCTCCCCTGGGTGTCTCTTAAACCAGATTATCCAATTCAGCACATTCACAGGCTGGGTGTCATCATTCCCATTTTCCAATTAAATATATTTGGGGGCAAAAGCTCTGGTAGTTTAGTTACAATCTTTTAAAGATAAGAGTTGGAATGTACTTTCGCTTTCCCTCCTTTTTTATGGCAACTACTAAAACAGGCATAGGAATGTTTTATGAGTTGACACTGACCAGTTCTAGAGAACCAGTAGAGGACATTTTGAGAAATTCGGAGAACCAGCAAATACCACCTCGGACTAGCCCCGCCCCCATCTATTCCCTGCCTCCCGAGTCCCAGCTGATTGGATGGGTCTCCTTTGGTTACCCCGCATAGGAGAACGGAGCTGGAAAACAGGTTAGCGGGGTGGGGAGGGAATAGGGATTTTGCAGTATCCTCCCTCCAGGAGTGGGGAGGGAATAGAGATTTTACAGTATCCTTCCCCTGCCACACCCACCAAGCCATGCCACGCCCACAGAACCGGTAGTAAAAAAAAATGGAATCTCACCACTAGTTTTCACATTTACAATTGCTGCAGGACCCCTTGTGGTCTCATAACCAAAAATTCGGACACTCAGCAACTGGTTCATATTTAGGACGGTGACAGTGTCCCGGAATCATGTCAACAGGGAAGCCAGATTCATTTTAGAACCATGGTACTAACATAACAACTGCAGAGATTCATTTAACAACTGTGGCCAGTAAGGTCATAAGATGAGGCAAAACTCACTGTCTCATTTAGCAATGGAAATGTGGGGTTCAATTGTAGTCATAAATGTCTGTGACATTTATTACGTGGAGATTCTCAGTCAGCCAAGTACCTCAGGGTTGCCCAAAAGATGCTTTTAAAAAAAAAAGAAAAAAAGCACCTTTGGGATTGTGGTCATAAGTTGAGGACTACCTGCATATGGTCTGACCCAGAGAAGAGGTGGCAGGGGCACGAAATCCACCCGGTTAAAGCCGCCAACGTACGTCCTACATAGAGACACGACCCAGCCAAGATGCTTCTGCCTTCCTTGCCGTGGCACATCAGGTTATCCCCTGACTGCTGCCGCGATCCGTTCAGCTGGGTGAGGGTGACGCTGAGCGTAGTAGCCCCCAGGACCTTGTAGGTCTCGGCTGGGAGCTTTCGGCCATTCAGAGTCCAGTAAAGGTCCTCGGCCTTCAGGCCTGAATTGGGCATGACGGAACAGTTGGCCGTGAATGAAGCACCAATGTGGAGGGTGGCGTCTTGGGGAGCTATGATGGCTGGGTCTGCAGTGAAAGGGGGAAAAATAAAAGAAGATCAGGTCAATCTCTGGTGATGGTTGGTTGGTTTGTTCCTTGTGGGGAGGAAGGACATCCAAAAATAATACTGAATGTGAGATCTTACGCCACTCGGCGATCGGCAATAGTATTAGCAGCCCTTCTTTCTACAACCGTAATAGAAAGTAGCCATTTTATAATTTTTATTATTTATTTATTTACTTGTATCCTGCCTTTATTATTTTTGCAAATAAAATCAAGGTGGTGCACATATCCAACACACCTTCCTCCTCCTATATGCTATGCTAAGAGAGAGGGACTGGCCCAAAATTACCCACCCAGCTTTTATGCTTAAGG
>NW_020769318.1:24726586-24737024 GCF_900518735.1 Pseudonaja textilis | reverse complement strand
CATTTTCCCAGCAAAATTGGATTTAGGATCCTTAAAAATGAACAAGCAACGGATCTTTCCTGGGATTGGAAGAGCGGGGTTCCTTCTCCAAGCTTAATGAGGGCTGTAGTTATTTATCAAGGTCTCCAACCTCTTTGTGATGCGGGATTTCTTTGGACAACCACCACTAGATGTCACCAAACACTCTTTTTCGGGGGGGGGGGGGGGGAGAAATAACCAGAGATTACCAAGTAATTTGGGCTCCACTTCCATTGTAGGATTTTTGAAAGGCAGTAAGCCTTGCTGGGTGGGCTCTGCCAAGAGTTTAGCAGAAGATGGATTTGGCCATCTGAAAGGTCAATCCTTTTGAACAGAGGGTGTTGTAGAGTCCTAGTAGCGTTCCATGGAAGTGCCTTGAGGGAACACCTGGATGAGACAAATAGGAGACACTTCTCCTCTTGCAGAGAAGACTATCTTCAGGTTCTAGGACGGATATTCTCCTTTTGAAGATGTCCTCTTCTCCAAAGTCCATTTACTCCAAGTTCACTTTAAAATTCAAGGCAAATTGAAGCCAGATCCAGGCTAGCGTAACAGGAGGAGATGTTCTGCATTTCATTTTAAATTCGAGTCAGCTTAGTTCTTATCTTAACCAAGCCAAAATAGTCTTCCTTCTTATTTTATGTATCTATCTCCTACTCTGGTTCTACAAAAAAAAAAAAAAAGCGAGGTTTTCCTGAGGATCTCTTTTTACTTTATCCCTATAACCACCAGCTGGTTGCGATAGATGACCCTAAGAAACTGTGAGCGGCTCAGAATTACACAGGGAGATTCTATGGCTAAAGATGGACTTGGACCCAAGACCTAGTTTATCTCCTTGATCACCGCGTCAGAGAATTATGGGGCTGGAAGGGACCTCTGAGATCTTCTAGTCCAACCCCCTCCTCAAGGCAGGAGTCTTCTAGTATCACAGTCAAATGATGGTTCTAGTTGTAGAAATAAATTCAGGGCTGTTGCAACATCCATGCATCCCTCCATCAATCCTTCCATCCTTTAATTGAAAGGAAACAGAATTCAACCCCAAACACTTGATCTCACTCAGGCCGAAGAACAGGAGCTAAATTAATTGTTTGGTTTGTTAAAAGTAGCCGAGAAATGTAATCTAGTATTGATTTTAAGGGTTTTCCCTCAAGGCAGTTTAAGAAATATTACAAGAGGCAGGTACAAGCTGTATTTATGTTCTTGTATTGTTAAGTGTAACTGTGCGGGGAGGCCACATAGTGCGTCAGAAAAAAGGGAAGAATGGATCTGAAGAGGGGATCTGCACAATTGCTTCTGCCATTTTCACATTTTTGATTCCTAAATCAAACCAGAAATGCAATAAATAATATAAAGAACTACCTACTAAAAATCATTTCTCAAAACATTCCCCCGTCCCCTTCAGCAGAGAACAGTTTTGACTATCTTCCAAAAAAACAGCACCAAGTAGCCCAGACTAACATTATTTCTCAACCATGGCAACTTGAAGATGTGTGGACTTCAACCTCCAGAAGTCTTCAGCCATCATCCTCTGCCCCCATGGTTGGGGAAACCCAAGTATGCTGGCTAGGGAATTCTGGGAATTGAAGTCCACACATCTTAAAGTGGCAGAGGTTGAGAAACAAGTGTTTATATTCAAAAAATCTCATGAAGCTAGACATTTTTTTAAATCCTGAAATTAATTAAATATGAAAGAGATGCGGTGGCTCAGTGGCTAAGACGTTGAGCTCATCAATCAGAAAGATCAGCAATTCGGCGGTTCGAATCCCTAGCGCCACGTAACAGAGTGAGCTCCCGTTACTTATCCCAGCTTCTGCCAACCTAGCAGTTCGAAAGCATGTTAAAAATGCAAGTAGAAAAATAGGGACCACTTTGGTGGGAAGGTAAGAACATTCCGTGCGCCTTCGGTGTTTAGTCATGCCAGCCACATGACCACGGAGAGGTCTTCGGACAGCGCTGGCTCTTTGGCTTTGTAATGAAGATGAGCGGCACTCCCCAGAGCCAGAAATGACTAGTACGTATGTGCAAGGGGAACCTTTACCTTTACCTATGAAAGAGAAAAACACAATTCCATACGCTATTCCTATTTCCTTCTTAAATTACCCACTCAGCTGCCAGTTTAGCCTCAGGCAAAAGACAAAAGAGAATTACGGTGTCCTCTTTCTGCCCATTGTTTCTAAAACACAATGATTTATCTCAGAGACAAACATTTTTATATACAGTCCCGGGAAATGCCCAAAACATCTTACGGAGAAAGGGGTGTCCTGGGTAGTGGAACCAACCAAAGAATGGCTATGTAGTGAAATCCAAGCCAACAATTACTATACTGAGGGGAGGTCAAGTTTATGTCTGCTTTCCAACAGGGCCCCGCAAAGACCACGAAGCTTGCCGGTTGTACGTAATGATGCAGACTGAATTTCAGGGTTTAGCGTTGGCGTCCCTCCAGAACCAAATGGATGTATAGACAGGATCCCTTTACAACAGGCTCTCAAACTTCACAAACTAGGTTTTCCAAACAGACAGCTGATTGTAATCAGCTGATGGGGTTCCAAAAAAGCTATTTCTCCCACCCCACAACTGGACTTTTCTTATTCTATATAGATACAGAGCAAACACGTATTTTGAAAGAGAAGGGCATAAAGAGTTCAAGTTGGAGAGAAAAGGAAGAAGACACGGCGGAATTGCAGAAAGCAAAAAACATGTCTGAGAAATTGAATATTTATGCCTCCAGATAAGCCTGCAATATATTTTATAGCTTTAAAAAAAAACCCAATATTTAATGGCCAGGTATTAAGTGACATTGGAAAACTAAATTACTTTTAACAAGTTGCCAGAAAGTTTTCGAGAGGCTGGATTCTATTAGATTCCTTATTATGGGTGCTTTCAGCGGCTGGAGGAGTTAGCCATGAAAATTTGATAAAAGTGATTGAAATTATATGTTTTTCCTTACTCTCATGTTTAACATTTTTATTGAGTTATAAAGTATTATAAAATGCAAAGTAAATAGAAAAGCAGTGGAGGGGAAAAGTGGAAAGAGAAGTGAGAAAAGATAAGAAGAAAAAACACAGCTAAACATTTATATGAAAGAATAATAAATGATTTCCTAGAAAATGCCAGATATTTAGGCTGAATTTTCTCAACTTTGCCCACAGTTCAGTTGTAGATTCTCAACTGATAACCGTGATAATCTCAATTCTGTTTATATTATTTGGGACTATAAAGAAAAATGTATAGCAAACAAATTACTAACTTACTAACTGTTGTGATTCACTTAATAGCTGTGTCAAAAATGACCATAAAGTGAGGCAACTTCACTTAACGGAGAAATGTTGCTTCGCAAGGGAAATGTTGGGCTTAAGTTGTAGTCGTAAATCAAGGACTACCTATATTCAGATGCTGGGATGAATCTGTGGCTACGATCGTGTATATGAACCAGTAGCCAAGCATCAGAATTTTGATCACAAAAGTCGTGACTCTGAAGAACGGTCGTAAGTCACATTTTTCAGTGCCGTTGTGACTTCCAAACGGTCACTAAACGAACAGTTGGAAGTCGAGGGCTACCTGTATTTTCACCACGTAACTCCACAAAAGAAAGACCAATAAACATCCTTGAGTGTGGCTTCTACTTATGGGAGAAGAGAAATTGTGCCAAAATGAAAGCCGAAGGGAATTCATCACCCAACTCTTGATGATTTGCAGGAACAAACCTGCAACATTTATAAGTCAGGAGTCTTTTTTCTCCCCTGTTTAAAAAAAATAAAAATGAATGGGAGTCTGCCTTGTCACACAGTTTTAACTTTCGGAAGCTGCTTAAACCCTGGAAGGGTGACAAAGAAAGATTTTTTTTTTAGATTAATGCATTGATGAATGAGCGGTCAAGCACACGGTGTGATTGCTAGCCATAATAGATATATATTTAACTCTGTGTTTATTTAAACAGGAAACGTTGCTTAATCCCGGGACATTTACAGTTCTGTAAAACCTAATGGACATCCGTAGCTTTTCTTGGATATATTTTTATTCTTTAGTTATCCTTTAAAAAGCACAAGGAAAAACAGAAAAAAGACACTGGGGATGGGGGAGGGAAATAAGAACAAGCTGGGAGAGTGGAAAGAATTAAAATGGGATTTGTTGCCAAAATCATAACAACTGATGCTGTGCATTAGTGAAAACCAATCAACTTGCTTATTGTATCTATGCATGGGTAAAAAAAAATGTATTGTACATACATATGGTTCTCAGTCTATTAACAAAATATACAAAATAAAGTAAAATTGTAATTGTACAATTTATAACTCAAATTGTAACTTATTTTGTATTGGCAATGGACTTCCAATAAGCTACTAGAGGTGCTCCTTGACGTTCAACCATTCATTTCGTGGCCGTTCAAAGTTACAACGGCACATGAAAAAAGTGACTGATGGTTTTTCACACTTACGACTCTTGGTCATGTGATCAAAATTCAGACACTTGGCAACTGATTCCTATTTGTGATAATTGCAATGTCCTGGGGTCATGTGGTCCCCTTTTGTGACCTTCTTAAATTAAATCAGATTCACTTAACAACCATGTTACTAACTTAACAAGTACAGTGATTCACTTAACAATTGTGGCAAGGAAATTCGTAAAATGGGGCAAACTTCACTTAACAACTGCCTCGCTTAGCAACACAACTTTTGGGCTCAAATGTGGTTGTAAGTCAAGGACCACTTGTACTTTTTTTTTCCCGATGGCCTCCTCTTATTTCAGAGGTCTACGGTCTGAAACCTCAGATTCACAGAGAGGGGCTGGTGCCCGTGGAATGGTCAATAAAATCAAAATGGCAGCTGCATCCATGCAAGCAAAACCCCGCCCCCTTTTTTTACATCCACTCAGGAAGTAGGTGGGGCTTCAGTCCAGCTGCTATTTCAATTCTTCCTATGGATGCCCCTGGATTATGCCCATATATTGTCTACAAGTTTTAAATGTAACTAGACAACCCCTGCGCTGTTGGGTCATCGTTTCAGAGATATTTCCTTTCCTAAACAGAGAAGATCAAGGATGGGCAAAAAAAAGCACGGAGCAGGAGTAACTTCTTTCCAGCTTCCTGATTGAGTTTTCTTGTCAGAATCTGGCAGGGTGCATTGAAAAACCTCTCTTCCCTTCCCTACCCAACCTACCATACCCTACCCTACCCAACACAACCTTACCCAACCAAAACCTACCCTAACCTATCCAAACCTACCCTACCTATCCTACCCTACCAGTAAGTGCCTGCTATTTGGAGGAAGGGGGGGAGAAAGGATTATGAGACTGGCTGGGAAACTGTCACAGAAAGTTGAAAATGAAGATCAGGTAACTACAGTGCTTCAGCAACCAGTAGCACTGAAGGAAGCATACGTTTCCCAAATTTCATTCCCTCGGGAGTCACAAGTCCTGGATTTTGGACACCTTCTGTAAGTTAGTCCATTTAAGATACCTAGCTACAAAAAGTGTTGCCTTATGATGCACTGTTTAACCCAAGTGATGACAAGAAGACTTTTAAGTAGTCTATAGATAGAACAGAGGATGGTCCGGAGGCTCAGAGATAAGGCGCTGGGCTTGTCAGCTGGAAAGCAGGCAATCCAGGTTTGAGACCAGAACACCATGCAACAGGGTGAACTTCTGCCCCCACCCCAGCTCCTGCCAACCTAGCAGTTTGAAAGCATGCAATTGCGAGTAGATAAATAGGTTCCACTTCCGTGGGAAGATAACAGTGCTCCGTGACGCCATGCTGGCCATGGAAATGTCTTCCAACAGCACTGGCTCAATGGTCTTGAAACAGAGATGACACACACACACACACCCATACAATTGGCAATGATTAGTAGAGTAAAATCTGCAGGGCTTCCTTTACCTTTTTTATATAGCTAGAATAGAACACAAGAACACAGAATAATAGGATTGGAAAGGACCTTGGAAGTCTTCTAGTCTAACCTCAAGCAGGCGAACTTTTACAAATCTGGACAAATGGCTGTCCAATCTCTTCTTGAAAATCTCCAGTCATGGAGCACCCACATCTTCTGAAAGCGTTCCACTGATTAATTAATTCTCACTGTCAGGAAATTTCTCCCTAGTTCTAGGATGCTTTTCTCTTTAATTATCTTCCACCCTTCACTACTTGTCTTGCCTTCAGGTGCTTTGGGGAATAAATTGACTCCCCTCTCGTCCTCTTTGTTAGACTAGACATACCCAGTTCCAATAAAGGAGAGTAATTGTAGCTCAGGGTTGAAATGAAGGGTCCTTGTTGTTCTCTGAGTGGGATGACCCAGGGTGGGATACAAAATAAACAGAGTCACACAAAAACAAAACAGGTGAAGCCCCTTTTATTCCTTCACTTTGCTTCCAAGCTCCAAATATCCTTGACTGGAGACAAAAAAACTCCCACACGAGCCGTTACAAGAAGGAGGAAATGCCGTTTAAATTATAAAGAGTAAAAAACAACACAAGCCAGCCAAGATAAGGGCTTGAAGACGTCCACAGATATCAGAACACACACTGGGAAGGACACCAAACTCAGAGAGGAACCATAAACTAGAGATATTTCCACGCTTTGTTTCCAGCACTCGCCTGTATGCATGTCCGTTCTCTTATCCAGTTGTCACAGCTGCAGCCCATGAAGAGGATCAAGGCCCTCTCCTCCCTAGTAGACCATGTCTCTCCCTTATCCTCTCCTCCCTGTGTGCCCTAGGATGGAGAGGGGATGGGCCTGGGTCCTCCTCTGACTGCCCAGCCGGCCTCTGCCCTTCCCCAGCCTCCTCCACAACCTCTGGAGCCACACTTCCACTCCCTGTTGGCTGTTCCTCTTCTCCCTCAGAGTCAGTCTCCACCAGGGGCATGACACTGAGCTTGCTTGTTTTCTTGCAGACAGTTCATTACCCTAATTAGGTAACTTCATCAGTGCTAGTAAGGAGTTTGCTACTCAGTTCCCTCAATTGTTCATCATGGTTTAGCCTCCATATTCCTTATTCTCAAGGCCCTTCTGAAGTATCGCAAGAGAATCCCAAAGGTGCTTTTTCAAGAGGCAGCTTGGCTTTCTGAAGCTTCTTGGATGAGAAGCAAAATGTCTTCAAAGAAAAACCAGAAAGTCCAGTTGCCTATTGAAAAAGCACCTATGGGACAACCATGATCTGGATGATTGAAAATCTCCATAGACAATCACAAGGGAAGCGTCACTATTGATGTGGTAAGAAGAAAGAATTATGAAATACGTGGAGGGTAATTGCATAAATTACATATAGAACAAGACCACTGAGCAGGAGATATGCAAAATGTTCCTGGCTGATGAACCTATTAAAAATATATACACTGTTCAAAAAAATAAAGGGAACACAAAAATAAGACATCCTAGATCTGAATAAATGAAATATTCTTATTAAATACTTTGTTCATTGCATAGTTGGATGTGCTGACAACAAAATCACACAAAAATTATCAATGGAAATCAAATTTAGCAACCCATGGAGGTCTGGATTTGGAGTTACACTCAAAACTAAAGTGCAAAAAAACACTACAGGCTGATCCAACTTTGATGTAATGTCCTTAAAACAAGTCAAAATGAGGCTCAGTAGTGTATGTGGCCTCCACGTGCCTGTATGCTCCTGATGAGGTGGTGGATGGTCTCCTGAGGGATCTCCTCCCACACCTGGACTAAAGCATCCCCCAACTCCTGGACAGTCTGTGGTGCAACGTGGCATTGGTGGATGGAGCGAGACATGATGTCCCAGATGTGCTCAACTGGATTCAGGTCTGTGGAACGGGCGGGCCAGTCCATAGCATCAATGCCTTCATCTTGTAGGAACTGCTGACACACTCCAGCCACATGAGGTCCAGCATTGTCTTGCATTAGGAGGAACCCAGGGCCAACTGCACCAGCATATGGTCTCACAAGGGGTCCGAGGAGCTCATCTCGATACTTAATGGCAGTCAGGCTACCTCTGGCGAGCACATGGAGGGCTGTGCGGCCCCCTAAAGAAATGCCACCCCACACCATTACTGACCCACTGCCAAACCGGTCATGCTGGAGGATGTTGCAGGAAGCAGAATGTTCTCCACGGTGTCTCCAGACCCTGTCACATCTGTCACATGTGCTCAGTGTGAACCTGCTTTCATCTGTGAAGAGCACAGGGCGCCAGTGGTGAATTTGCCAATCTTGGTGTTCTCTGGCAAATGCCAAACGTCCTGCACGGTGTTGGGCTGTAAGCAGAACCCCCACCTGTGGACGTCGGGCCCTCATACCACCCTCATGGAGTCTGTTTCTGACCGTTTGAGCAGCCACATGCACATTTGTGGCCTGCTGGAGGTCATTTTGCAGGGCTCTGGCAGTGCTCCTCCTGTCCCTCCTTGCACAGAGGCGGAGGTAGCGGTCCTGATGCTGGGTTGTTGCCCTCCTACGGCCTCCTCCACGTCTCCTGATGTATTGGCCTGTCTCCTGGTAGCGCCTCCATGCTCTGGACACTACGCTGACAGACACAGCAAACCTCCTTGCCACAGCTCGCATTGATGTGCCATCCTGGATGAGCTGCACTACCTGAGCCACTTGTGTGGGTTGTAGACTCCGTCTCATGCTACGACTAGAGTGAAAGCACCGCCAGCCTTCAAAAGTGACCAAACCATCAGCCAGAAAGCATAGGAACTGAGAAGTGGTCTGTGGTCACCACCTGCAGAACCACTCCTTTACTGGGGATGTCTTGCTAACTGCCTGTGCTTCCCACCTGTTGTCTATTCCATTTGCACAACAGCATGTGAAATTGATTGTCAATCAGTGTTGCTCCCTAAATGGACAGTTTGATTTCACAGAAGTGTGATTGACTTGGAGTTCCATTGTGTTGTTTAAGTGTTCCCTTTATTTTTTTGAGCAGTGTATATTATCAGACCTGATAAGGAGGCCAAGCTTTAGCAATAAAAATTAGCTCTGCTTGATTAAATGTTTCTTTTGTCGCTAATCTCTCCTGGAGCACCAACAGGTTTTCAGGGTGCAATCCCAGGTTGTGGAGCATATCATTGGAAAAACTTCACTTCCACTTCAGTTGTTTATATGGCTTTCCTGACCCTGTAGCTTTTCCACCTCTGCACCTAACATATTACGCTACCAGAAGAACCATCAGAAGATGAGATAAGAATTCTAAACGTTATTCTGAACTGCAGCCGTGAAATTATAATCTCCATTTAGATTATAAGAAAGAAAGTAGAAAAGAAATTATACTGATTTTAATCAAATTCACCCTGTTCTACCGCATTGGTCTTCATCGTTTTCCCCCCTCAAAACTACAGAAATAAATCCCAGGCTTTTCAAATTAGGGCTTGATCTTTAAAATATTGATTTAAGTTGTCAGTTTTGATGCTTCTCCAGTGGAATTGATGCTTTGTATTGTTCTTCATTATTTTATTGAAAAGCATCCTCTTATTTAAAACAAATGGATACAATTCTTCGTTCAGGACATAGGTGGGATTTAGAAATGACTGTCCCTTCAAACTCTCAAAAGCAACCAAAAATTATTGACTACTTAGCACTGAAGAATTATTTAAGTACAGGTAGTCCTCAGTTTATAACTCTGTGAATCCAAGATCTGAAGAAGCTTCTTGGATGAGAAGCGAAACGTCTTCAAAGAAAAACCAGAAAGTTCAGCTGTCTCTTGAAATAGCAGCTTTGGGATAACCATGACCTGGATAACTGATAATCTCCACAGATACTTACCGGTACTTGTAAATATTATTTACAAGTAAGTAATAATAAAGTATTATTATTATTACATTTACATTGCCTATAAACGTAATAATAATAGAACATCCCAGACTTAACAATTGTCGATAAGAAAGATAAAAAAAAACCCTGGATAGTGGAAGTGGCAGCACTCGAAAGCAGCAGAAGAGAAGAGAAAGAACTGGAAAGGATCACAAAAAACAACCAACTGCAAATAGAAATACAGGTAGTCCTTGACTTATGACCATAATTGAGCCCAAAATTTCTGTTGTTAAGTGAGACATTTGTTAAGTGAATTTTGCCCCATTCTACAACCTTTTTGCCACAGGTGTTAATGAATCCCTGCAGATACATTGACAACATGTTTGTTAAGTGACACTGGCTTCCCCATTGGCTTCGCTGGTCAGGAGGTCGCAAAAGGGGATCACGTGTCCTTGGGACACAGCCACGGTCATAAGTATGAACCCAGTTCCCAGTTTTGATAATGTGACCATGAGGATGCTACAAAGGCTGTATGTGTGAAAAATGGTCATCAGTTACACTTTTCAGTGTCACTGTAACTTTGAACAGTCGCTAAGTGAACAGTTGTAAGTTGATGAGTTCCTGTAGAACAATTGTGGCAAAAGAAAGATAGCCCCAAGAGTGATAGAAAAAGGAATAGAATAGAATAGAATAGAATAGAATAGAATAGAATAGAATAGA
>NW_020769318.1:24706291-24717633 GCF_900518735.1 Pseudonaja textilis | reverse complement strand
TTTTTCTCTCTCCTTTGTCTCACTCTTTCTTTGGTTCTTTTCTCTCTTGCTTTTTCCTTATCTCCTTTCTTTTTCTCTGTTTCTCTCTCTCTCTCTCTCTCTCTCTCTCTCTCACACACACACACACACACAGAGAGAGAGAGAGAGAGAGAGAGAGAGAGCCACAGTAAATGTGGCCTCAAACTTCCTTAGGGCAGAGATTCCTCCAGTCTTTCCACTCCTATCAAAATCCCCTGTATAAATGGATGACTCCATATAAATAGATGGGTGGGGAAGAGAAGCAACTGAGTGCAATAAAAGGGAATCAAACTCTCGACTGATTTAAGTCTATGTTTACGACCATCATCTATGGGATTATTTACGGCCACTTTTTCTAGTCTGATATGCCAGGGCAAAGGGTGCAAAACTGCATGTTTTTATGGGCTTCCTGGTTTTGGTTGCAGCTCCTGGAGCCCTTCCAAATAATTCCAACGCACTATACATAGTATCGGAACAGAAGAGAAAATAATTCCCTTACAGCTGTGCAACAGTTTGGGAATAATTCAGAAAAGGTGCTGGGGAGCACTGATTTCTGAAATCATGCAACCTTGACAGCTGCCACGTGATGCTGGGAAAAGACGCAGTTGCTTTAAAGAGTTGCAGACCGGTGCTGCTTTCGTACATCCGGTGTAATCAAGAATTTTGGGGGAATGTGTGCAAAAAAACCATCACCCAGCCCTGCATTAAAATGTGGGAACATCACATACTAAGTGCATTTAATTAATTGCTTGTTAAGTGACCGGGCATTTAATCAAATTCCTGTTCCCTTGCAGTACAGCCTGGGGGGGGGGGGCGTTCAAAGGCCTGGTTGCAGCCCGCCCCCCCTCTCCAAATCAGTTACAGGCAGGGAATAACAAAAGCTGAAAAAAAGTTTGGAAGGCACCACATTGGGGGGAGAAAGCGAGCCAGAAGGGTGGGGACGTCATCTCTTCCCTGTGCAACTGAGAATTGTATAAATTGTGTGCTGTGCAAGACGACATCCATGGTGTGCTTTCCAGCAGATATCTAGGCTGGGAAGGCCACTCTGCAGAGTAAGATATAAATTCCTTAAACTCCCTTAGAAGCAAAAGAGGTTATTTCTCTATTTCCTATGCAGAAGTGCATCACAACTCGATATTTGTGAGCTGCATCTCCCATCATCCTGTGCCATTAATTTTCTGGTTAGGGCAGATGAAAATTAGCGATCGTACATGTCCCTTTGTTAGTCCACAAACTTTCTTTAATTAAAATAACGTGGTTGGTTGTTTATGTTCTTAAAAAGAGAGGACGAAAAGAATAAGATTTTTTTACTCAAGTTTTGCATGAAAAGCTCTACAGTACAGAAACGAGTATGACTCTAAGGCAGAGGAAAACATAACTTGAAGCTTTTATTCCATAAGAGGCCTTGATGATTATTTGAGAGGTCTGGGCAGTGGGATTTAAAATACTAGGAATTGAATGGGTGAATAGGGGGACTTCACCAGTGCTCCTTTTAGAGTAAGAGATCTGCAATTCTTTTCCAAAATAATCATTTTCTCCCTTCTCTAAGAGAAAACATAGCTTTGGATATAAACATCCATGACTTACATAATCCAGAACATTTCTTGCATTCATTATGGGGCAGTTCTGTGTTTCGTTTTTTAAATCATTTATTTTATTAATGTCTCCCTGTTTTGATATATTTCATTACTTTTGACCATTATAACACATGTCTGTATCTAACTTCAACGTCCCTTCTCCAATTCAAGATAGCCTCAGACATAATGCTAAAAGAATTAGCCAATGTTTATGGTTGGCCTGGTTAAACCTCTAGCCTAATCCTGGCTCATCCTTTTTGCCATGGGTTAAAGCTGACCAGCATTATAAGGCATAAACATTTGTGACTGGAGAAAAATGTAGAAGGAAAATTAATTATTCTGACTGACTTGGAATGAAAACTGACTTGGAATGAAAAATTTGCTTAAAACCAAGGATAGAAAATTTTCTAATGGTTAAAACTAAAACAATTGTGCAAATATCCTGGATTTAATATTTTTGGATTTAATGCAATAGAAGGGGTTTAAGATTCAGAGTGTACCAATTTATACATGAAACAAGGAAGCTTGAAAAATTTCTCTCCAATTAATATACCCAGACATTTACTATAATTTAATAACTGCAGAGCCTTAGTTTAAGAAGGAAAAATAAGATTTTTTTTTTCTCCAATGTCCACATTTTACATACCACAAATCTTACCGTCTAAAATTTCCTTTGGGTGGTAGCCTTAAACTTTTCCTACCTCCTTAAATAAGTTGCTTTTTAAATACTCACAATTCTCTCTCTCCTCCCTGGCCTGGCACACACATATCACCAACAATAATTCCAGAGAAGAACATTGTGTTTTTTTCACTATCAGCTCAGAGCAAACTCTCTAAAAAAGATGTGTGTAAGCTTCTCCCTACCCCCACATATTTTGAGTTTTGCTGGATACCCATTTTTTTCCAACTTCTGACATGTATGTATATGTATATATATATTCCTGTCAGCCAAAAGTACAAGAGGTGTCTAACTCTGATCTGGAAGTGCAGCGGAAGAAGAAATATATATATATATTTTCTAGAGAAGACTTGAAGATGGAGAGATATATACATATATCAATTTGGACTCCCTAGTTTAGCAGAAAGTTGTTGGCTTGAAAAATAAAAGAGGACGCCTAGAATTTGAATACCTTCCCTTAAACAAAACAAAAAACCCCACACTACTTTCAGATCTAAAATTAAAACGTTCCTCTCCCCCTCTTAATCCAAAGGCAGGCGGGTGGACAGGCACGGTGTTTGTGTGTGCATTTGATTAGGCAGTTTTATTTCTTTCTATCTCTCTCTAAAGAGAGATAAATACCCCACTTTCCAAATTTTTAACATCTCCCTTGCAATACCCACATTACACCCACAAACACGGAGAGGCAGTTTTATAAAAAAAAATTTGAGGCGGGGGGGGGGGGGGGGGAGATCTCCGATCTAGAGGAAGGGCGCGGAAGGATTAAATTAATCCCCAGAGGCATTTTTTTTAAAAAAAAAAGATAACCAAAGAATTAGCAATAGAAGCCAGGATAATTGTGAGAGGGAAAAAAGGGGGGAAACCCACGAAAGAAAATCGATGGCGGGCAGAGGACGTGTTTCTTTTCTGCTTTTAAAACGGAACATCTACGGTTCGTCAGCAGTTCCTTTTTTAAAACAAAAACAAAAAGATTTCACCAATAGGATTATTACTGTGGTTATTGGTGTTATGATGATTATGGTTATTACTATACAATGACATGTGCCAATGTTGGAGCCTGAACAGAAAGAACAGAATAGAGTTCCTGATTTGGGCCAAGTGCGATTAGACACACAAAAGGGAATCGGTTCCGATATTAAGCCAAATCTTCGCATTTCATTTTCAGCTGTTTCTTTTTTAAAATATATTTATGAAACGCAGGGCTTCCTCTTCCCCCCCCCCACTCACCCCGGGCTTGGCATCTCCCCACGGGACCCCCTCCCGTCCCGACGGCCTCCACGCGCCTGCTTCTTCCAAGCCCCCTCCCCCGTTTTTAATTCTCCCCTTTCTCCCACCCCCTCGGAAACCCCACCACCGCCACCACCATTTCCCAAAAAGCGACGGCTTCGACTCAGAGATCCGTCCGAGAGAGAGAGAGAGAGAGAGCGCGAGTTGTTCCCGCCGAGCGCCTTACTTACAGCTGCGGGAATCCGCTCGCAGGACAAGGAAGCAGCAGAAGAGAAAAAGTTTCATCCTGGCGCAAAAAACGAGGCTGGGGAGGGAGGCTGGGGGGGCAAAACGTGACTCTATTTTTTAAAAAATATATATCTATATATCTTGGGGGGGACACACTATTCCCCCCCTTTTTTAAAGGATCTTTTAGGCTCCCCAAAGTTTTCTTTAGAGCTTGCCAAAGTTTTCTTTAAAGTTTAAAGGGGGGGGAGAGTATTTTTTTAAACTTCTACCCCAATCTCTTTTTTTTTTTTTTGCTCCTTCTCTCCTTTCTACTCTCGTTCCCCCCCTCCCTTCCCCTCTATAGAGAGGCAAACCAGGGCTTATCCGAAGCTAGTCTGAGCAGTTCAAACTTGACAAGTCCTCTAATATGCCTTTTGCACTCCCCGCCCCACCCCGCCCTTCCCCGCCCCGTGGGCTTTTGGTGGAGCTGGGGGTTTGGGGGGTGGGGGGTTTGGGGGGTGGGGGGTTCGTAGAGAAATGAACTTGGAATGAACAAGCCTTGGCTAAATACTTCGTGCCCACCCCCCACAACCCGGTCCCCTTCCCCCCCTAAAAAAAAACCAACCCCGGCACCCCCGCCCCACCCCCAACCCTTTCCTATGTGGACTACCAGCCTGCTTTTTTTTTCCTTTCTTTTTCTGATTCGCAAGAGGAAAGGCGGCAGGGATCCAGAATCAACACCTCCCCCCCCCCCCCCCCCCCACCCCCCCAACAAACACCCCCCCCCCCCCCCCCCCCCCCCCCCCCCCCCCGTTCTCCTCTCCCCCCCCTTCTTTTGACCTCCTTTTGCCTCTTACTCAACCGGCAGCTGCAAAGAGCGCTTCTGAGTCAGGGGAAGGAATCGTCTCCCCGGCCGGTTGGCTCGGAAGGCGATTTCTTTCGTGGGTGCGGTATTTTCCTGGCCGACCCCCACCCCACCCCCCCTCCCGTGCCTGCCGGTTCTCTCTGCGTCGTTTTGACCGCCGATGCGCCTCTTCAGCCTGCGCTCTCAAACACCCCCCCACCCCCCAACAAAGGTGGTCTTCCCTCACCCCCCCTCCCAAAACACACAGACACACACACACACACACGTCTGTTTTCCCCGGGCGCAAAGACGGCGGGCACAATAAAGGAAAGGGGCCCTGTAGTCACGCAACTGTCTCTCCTCCTCCTCTCACCCCCGTCCCCGTCCCGTTCCTGGACATCTGAGCGGCTGGCTTCCCCCAGCTAATTAAGTTCAAAGGTATTTTATGGCCGCGATGATGTTGTTGCCCGAGGCGAAGTATAAAAACTCTTTGGCGGGCATGTTCAGCGGTGCCAGGTTGAGGTAACGCAGGAGGAGGCCCCAGCCAAGAGTGCCTAAGAGTTCTGTGTGAATCAAAAGTTTTTCCTTTCCTTTAGCTCTTGCTTGCTTCCCTCCCTCCTTCCTTCCTTCCTCTTCCTCCTTCCTCTTTCCCTCCCTCCTCCCCCTCGCTCCCTCCCTTCCTCCCTCCCATCTTCCTTCCTTCCCTGTCTCCTTTCCTTCCTTCCTTCCTTCCATCTCCTTCCTTCCCTCTTTCCTTCCTTCCTTCCTTCTCCTTCCTTTTCCTTCCTTCCTCCCTCCCATCTTCCTTCCTTCCCTGTCTCCTTTCCTTCCTTCCTTTCATCTCCTTCCTTCCCTCTTTCCTTCCTTCCTCCCTCCCATCTTCCTTCCTTCCCCGTCTCCTTTCCTTCCTTCCTTCTTTCCTTCCTTCCTTCCTCCCTCCCTTCCTTCCTTCCTTCCTTCTTTCCTTCCTTCCATCTCCTTCCTTCCCTCTCTTTCCTTCCTTCCTCCCATCTCCTTCCCACCCTGCCTCCCTCTCTGCTTTTCTTCCATCATTCATTCATTCATTCATTCATTCATTCATTCATTCATTCATTCATTCATTCTAATTTTCACTGTCCTTTAAACTTTTCACCTTTTACAATAGTTGCTCATCTGTAGAATAGAACTATTTATAGAAGAAGGTCCACCTGTGACAAAAGTATAAGGAAATGAATGTTTCCTGCTGGATTTAAATGAAATTGATCTATTTAAGTGAACCTTGCCACCCAGAGCAAGGGCAGGGAGATCTCACAGGCTGAATCTCGGCAAGATCCACTTAGTTTGTTCAGAAACACTTTGCTATGTGACTGCAACTCGTGGGTCTTCCTGGATCCATGGCTTCTGCTAATGCAGCAGGTGGCAACTGTGGTCAGGGGGAGTTTTGCAGGTATATAGCAGTCAGAATAACAGAGTTGGAAGGGACCTTGGAGGTCTTCTAGTCCAACCTCCTACCATGATTGTCCAATCTTGAAAACCTCCAGTGTTGGAGCACCCACAATTTCTAGTGGAAATTAATTGTTGAACTGATTAATTGTTCTTACTGTCAGGAAATTTCTCCTTGGTCCTAGGTTGTTTTAGACAATGATTTTCTTTCTGGAATGATTTTCAACCGCTCAGGCTAGTCTAGAGCTTTGGAATTTCCTTGTGGTCTTTCATCCAGTAACAATCCTTATTGCCCATTCCTGCTTAGAAATATTTTTAAATGACTTATTATAAGGAAGCCACAACTTCTTAAAAGATATTTCCTAAGAAAAAAATTGGCAAGAGTCTCCTCATGGCACGATGGGTTGCAAATAAATTTAGTAAGTAATAATTAATAAAATAAGTACAACTATCAAGAAATAATATTGATTGGATGTACAGTATAAGACTTTCTGAGAGTTTGAGCAGTTTCCTTTTTTTATTTTTCTCATTGTTTGCACAATGCTAATTCAGATCAGGGGAAAAAAGTCCTGTCCATTGAGTTCTCCAGATAGTACATTTTTCAAACTAAAATTAAGCAGTTTTTGAAGCAAAATTCAACTGTCTGTTGATCCCACGCTACTCTCTCCATTCCTAAGAGGGAAAATAAAAGCTCTTGCTGGCTGAGAGAATCAGAAAAGAGGATTTTTGAAAGGGTGCCATCATTTGGGGAAAAAAGAAAAATTCTGCTAGCTATGGAACAATTACACTTACCCTTTCCTCATACGCAACACACACAAACACACCCCTTGAGGAAAAAAAATAGAATCTCAGCTCCACCTTACACAAAAGGATTATCATGTACAGTGAGCAAAATTAAGGATTTCTTGGATTGGAAAGTGGTGTTTGTCTGGCTTTAGTAAACATGCTTAGATTATGTACGAAAGATTCATCCCAGCTTCGGAAAGTAATATTTTCTGAGACATGATGGAATACTTCAATAAACGCAGAAACTGTGTTCCCACAACATAGATATTGTGAATTAAACCATTTTCTGGCTTTGCCCCATACACCAAACTACAGTATATATTAGCCAATGAGGCTGGATATGCATTCGGAAAAATGAATGATAATTCATTTTGTAGGATTCATTCTCAAGGAAGCCATGGTTCTTCCTCGTTGAATAACAGAATAGCAGAATTGGAAAGAACCTAGGAGCTCTTCTAGTCTGACCCGTTGCTTATTTCAGACAAATGGTTGTCCACTCTCTTCTTAAAAACTTCCAGTGTTGGAGCATTTACAACTTCTGGCAGCAAGTTGTTCCACTGATTGATTGTTCTAACTGTCAGGAACTTTTTTCCTTAGTTCTAGATTGCTTCTCTCCTTGGTTAATTCTACCCATGGCTTCTTGTCCTGCCTTCAGGTGTTTTGGAGAATGGCTTGACTCTCTCTCTTCTTTGTGGCAGCTCCTGAGATATCGGAAGACTGCTATCATGTCACCCCTAGTCCTTCTTTTCATTAAACTAGACATTACCCAATTCCAGCAACCGTTCTTCATATGTTTTAGCCTCCAGTCCCCTAATCATCTGTGTTGCTCTTCTCTGCACTCTTTTTAGAGTCTCAACATCTTTTTTTACATCATGGCAACCAAAACTGGATGCAGTCTTCCAAGTGTGGTTTTACCAAAGCAATATAAAGTGGTACTAACACTTCATGTGATCCTGATTCTATCCCTCTGCAAGACACTAGATTGGGGGAAAAAACTAGTGAACTTTAACATGAATCAGACTTCACAGATTGGATAAATGCAGCTTTTGTTTTTGTTGGTCTCCAGTGTGTTCTGTGAACATTGTGAGAGAATAATGACTATGCCTCTGTACCATGTACTGCATAAGAATGGTCAGGATGACCTCAGAGATACCGTATGTGGTTTTGAAGGTGCATTTATTATTTGTTTATTTATTTTATTTTGTCAAGTGATTATAAGATAACAGGTATTAGTATAAACATAGTTATGAATACATGAAGTGGATACATATAAGAAAAATAAAAAGAATCAATAGGACAGGGACGGTAGGCACATTGGTGCGCTTATTCACGACCACTACAGACCTCTTAGGAAAGGGGTAAGGTCAATAGTAGAGAGTCATGTGTAATACTGTGCCACCGCTTCCCAAAAGAATGTAACTGGCAAACATTCTTCTGGGTTTCCCAAGATCAATAAGCAGGAAGGGAAATCGTCTGATTTCCAAACTTTTAAAGGCATCTAACTGGCTATGTTAATAATGCTTGCTGTATCAACGATCAGATTCTACTTGCATTCTTTTGAACTGTCTTTCTACAGGTCGTCTTTGATGTACAACTATTCCTTTAGCAACTGAAGTTGCAACAGCACTAAAAACGGGGGCTTCTGACTGGTCCTTGCACTTACAACCATCCCAGCGTCTGTACAGTCATGCGATCAAAATTCAGGTGCTTCAAAGCTAGCATGTATTTATGATGGCTGCAACATCCCAGGGACAAAATTGGCATTTGTGACCTTCCCAGCTGGCTCCTGACCAGCAAAGTCAACAATGAGAAACCAGATTCACTTAACAACTATGTGAATTACTTCACAACTGCAGTGATTTACTTAATAACCACTGCAAAAAAAAAAAGCTCATAAAATTGGGCACAACTTATTTAACAACCACCTTGCTTATCAATGGGAACTCTGGTCCCAATTGTGGTCATAACGTCGAGGACTACCTGTATAGTTTATCTCCTAAACAGATGCTGATAATTGACTCATACTTACGACCTTTGCTGGGTCCCAGGGTCATGTGATTCCCTTTTGCGATCTTTTGACAAGCAAAGTCAATGGGGAAGCCAGATTCATTGAACAACGAGCTTACTTAACAGCTGTGGCAAGAGAAGTCATAAAATGAGCAAAAGCCACTTAACAAATGTCTCACTTAGCCATCAAAACGTTGGGCTCCATTGTGTTCGCAAGTCAAGAGCTACCTGTATGTCTTAAGCTGAATGGCTGTCCCAAAGGTGCTTTTCTAAGAGGCAACTGGGCTGCCTTCGTTGGTCCTTGAAGACTGAGAATCTCCATAGGCGAGATGAAGGGTTGAAAGTCAACTCAGGTTGTTCTTCCTCGGTCATTGCATCCTCGCCATCATTATGGCATTGATGGAAGTTCACCACAAGGATCTTTCAGACTAATCTCCCATTCAAAGACATACAGAGGGTGGAGGAGAGGTTGAAGAGGAGAAAACACGCCTGCTAGTTTAATTGCATGGAATTAATTCCTTTTGGGGGTGGGGGATGGGTTGATTTGGTGGTGTGACCAAGGCAGGAGCGTCAAACTCAATTTCATTGAGGGCCGCCTCGGGGTTGTGTTTGACTTTGGGGAGCTGGAGAGAGGGCGTAGCCAGGGTGGGCATGGCCAGATCGATGTCACTCATCGAGGTTCTGTTTTTGCCTCCGAGAACCCCACCCAGGCTCCATTTTCAGCCATGACGGCCTCCTGCAGATCTCTGCCAGTGAAAACGGAGCTTGGGGAGGCCACTTGCGGCCTGCCTGGCATCCATTTTCACTGGAAGAGGGCTGCAGGAGGCCATTGTGGCAGAAAACGGAGCCCGGGACGGGTGCATGCAGGCCTCCCAAGCTCCATTTTCTCCAGCAGAGGTACGGTGGGCCAGTCCTTTGCTGTTTCCAGAGCGGGCCCAGGGGCCAGATCTAAACCCTTGAGTTTGACACCCCTGGGCCTAAGGCCTTATACCAGGAACCAGGAGAGTGGGGATTCTAGTCCCACCTTCGATGTGAAGCCAACTGGATGAACTTGGCCACTCTCAGTTCCTCTGCCCTAGGAAGCAGGCAAGGGCAAAAAAACATTCTGAAAATTCTGCCCCCAAAATTACAGGGACTGAAAGGCCCTCCTCCCTCCTCCCCAAAAAGTATCCCACCATCTCTAATTCAACTCAAGTGGTTGAATTATTAGAAGACCTCCAAGGCCCCTTCCAACTCTGTTATTCTATGTTATTCTTGGTCCCCAAACCAAGGACAGAATACTGGTAGTCCTTGACTTCCAACTTCCATTTAGTGACCGTTCGCAATTACAACAGCATTGAAAAAAGGGACTTCTGACCATTTTCCACATCACCGTTGCAGCCTCCCCATGATCGCGTGATCAAAATTCGGGCGCTTGACAACTGGCATGTGTTTATGAGGGCTACAGAGTCCCAGGTTCATTTGATCACCATTTCCGACCTTCCCAGCTGGCTTCTGATGAGCAAAGTCAATGGGGAGAAGCCAGATTCACTTAATGACATGATTCACTTAACAGTTGCAATGATTTGCTTAACAACTGTGGCAAAAAAGGTCATAAAACGGGGCAAAACTCGCTTAACTTAGCAATGGAAATTTAGAGCTTGATTATGATCATAAGTCGAGAACTACCTACCTGTGTGTTTGGATTCAGCTATTCATGGGTAGGGTTTTTTTTTCTTTTGTTGTAGCTTCAAGGAAATCTTAATTTCTGGTGACTGACTGGACAAATCCCTACAATTCTAATGGCACATTTTTCAGATGTGGCTTTTCTTTCTCTTCTTCCTAGACTGTGAGAGAGAAGGGTGGGTACAATCCCTATGTTTATGCAGTTCTAGGCTGCAAAATCAGAGGGATAGAATCAAAGTCAAGTGAAGAGTTAATACCACTTTATAATATCTTGGTAAGGCCGTACTTGGAATACTGCATCCACTTTTGGTCACCGTGATGTAAAAAAGATGTTGAGATTCTAGAAAGGGTGCAGAGAAGAGCAACAAAGATGATTAGGGGACTGGAGGCTAAAACACATATAGAAGGGTTGCTGGAATTGGGTTTGTCTAGTCCAGAAGTCGCCAACCTTTTGGACCTCAGGGACCACCAAACTCATAATTTTAAATCCCACAGACCAGAGATCCTGGGAAAATCCCTCAAAAAAGCCTGCAGGAAAATTCCCCACCCCGTTTTCCTACCGATTGATCATTCTTTATTTGGGATCACAGAATACCGTCTCCAGCTCCATTCTCGGTGTGGGGGTGTGGGGTGGGGAGAGACTTTTGGCTTCATGCAAGGAAAGCAATGGAAGTCGCAGAAGTTTTTCTTTCTCTCTCCCAAACTCTGCCAAAAATGAGTCATTGTGAGACTTGCTGGGCCGCCGCAGCTTCTTGGAGCAGGAAGTTTTGCAGGGTCCCAAAGACTCATTTCTGGCAGAGTTTGGGGGAGAGAAAGAAAGACTTTTGCTGCTTTCCTTGCATGCAGCCAAAAGCAGAAGAAGAAAGAAGCGGAAAGAAGCAGCCTGGTGGCCAGGCGAGGCGCGTGAGGC
>NW_020769318.1:24684935-24706281 GCF_900518735.1 Pseudonaja textilis | reverse complement strand
GTGAGAAGCCGTTGAAGGATCCCGTCATCGTCAAGGCCAACCTTCCAGGAAAGGATCAAAGAAATCGAGCGCGAAGCAGCAATCTTGCCAGGAGAAAACTCCTTTGGTTATGCAGGAGAAATAACTGGAGGGTTCAGTCACACCCTCCTTGGAAAAAAAAATTAAAGCAGAACATTTCCTCCTCTTCCACCACAAAGCCGAAACCATCAAAATGAAGACTTATTCAGAAGCGACTCCTTAGTGACAGCTTCCCTTCAGCTCCTCAAGCCTTTCCCCGGATTTTATTAATAATATTTTTCATTATAATGTCACTGTTTTTCTTGGAGATCCAGGCTAATTCCATGTGAATTATTTGAGGATAGTTTTGAAGTTTAGGTTTAGGAATACAGAGATGACCTTGGAAAATAGCTGTATTTCTTTATTGCTGTTGAAATTTAATGGAATAAACCTTTCAATTGTGATATAAAACTTTAAATACAAGTAGCCCTTTACAACCGTTCATTTAGTGATCGAAGTTACAACAGCACTGAAAAAAAAAAAGACTTATGGCCAGTTATCAAACTTACGACCGTTGAAGCGTTCCCCATAGTCATGTGATCAAAATTGGGGTGCTTGGCAACTGACTCGTATTTATGACGGTTGCAATGTCCCAGGGTCAGGTGATCTTGCGACCTTTTGAAAAGCAAAGTCAATGGGGAAATTGGATTCACTTAACAACCATGTTGCTAACAACTGCAGTGATTCACTTAACAACTGTGGCAAGAAATGTTGTAAAATGGGGCAAAACTCACTTAACAGCTGTCTTGTTTAGCAACAGAAATGTTGGGCCCAAACCTGTAATAGTAAATTTTAATAGTATAAAAATATGATGGTAATGAGTATAAAATGTTAAGATTTTACACTATAAAATTTTTAAAGTGGGTAGGGAATTTTGGAATTGACCTCCACATGTCCTAAATTTTCTGAGTTTGAAAAACACTGCTACGAAGGAAGAAATTCTAGAATTATGTGGGCATATCAATCAGTCCGCTGTGTATTTTGCATACTGAATGACACAGCAAAATTTAACTACATTTTGGATAACAGAGTCATGAATATCTAGTGGGGGGAAATGCTATGGTCAGAATAACCAGGAACTTTGCTTAAACCTTATTAGTTTATTTATTAAATGTATATGCCATCAATCTCACTGTCAAGTGACTCTGGGTGACTTACAAATAGTTAAAAAATCAACGTTATAAACATTAAAACAACATGAAAGCCAGCTGGGTGACTTTGGGCCAGTCTCAGACCAACAGACCTCACAGGGTTGTTGTGGGGGAAAAGAGGAAGAGGAAGGAGTATTATGTATATTTCCCACCTTGAGTTATTTATAAAGTAATAAAGGTGGGATAAAAATCCAATCGATAAAATAAATAAGCAGAGAAACAAGCACAGTTAAGATATGCCGTCTTAGTATTGTGTGAATGCAAGCACCAAATGTTCAGTCTGACTTGCATTCACACAATACTAAGATGGCATATTCGGTTTCTACCTGTCTCAAGTAGTAAGCTAAACCTTATGGATACCAATAAAGGAGAATATCTGTTGCTCAGGGTTGAAATGAAGGGTTCTTGGTGATCTCTGTGCTTGCTTGTTTTCCTGCAGACATTTCATTTCCCTAATTAGGTAACATCATCAGGGCTAATAAAAGGTCTGCAAGAAAATAGGCGAACTCAGGGAGCACCAAGGACCTCTAAACCTTATTGAATTAATCCAGACATTAATCCAGATGAGCTGGATGGGGAATTCTGGGAATTGAAGTCCACACATCTTAAAGTAGCCAAGGTTGAGAAAAACACTGACCCAATAAATCCATCTCCAAGATAAATCTCAAGACAGGCCATTTGGCCAAACGTTCTGATGTAGCTTTTATTTCAGTTTGGAACTGCAGACGTGCGTGTCTTTTGAGCTCGTGCAGAGGTGCTTCTCACCCTCTTTGCTGACAATGACATCTGAACAGGGAACGATCCCGAATGTGATTGGCAGGTTGGCACCTTCATAAACTTGCTCTTCCCATTCTTTTCTTTTTCTTTAAATGATCCATTGTCCACAGGCGGCCACAACCTCCAGGGAGACGGAAGATGGAAAGATTGGTGGGCCGGGAGACAACAATTGCCCATGACATCAACTGTTTCTTCCACCACCTCCCATGCTGTGTAATGGGGACAGCATGTCCCTCACAGGGAGACTGAGTCACCAGCAGTGCCAGGAATCCAAAGCTATGGCTCCGACTCTTTTTCCTTTCGAACTTTTGTGGCATGAATCACCCAGCCCACGGACCGGGTGGCTCACTAAACCCGCCAGCTTAGCAGGGGTTTAGAAAAAAAAAAAAGAAGAAGAAAGTTGCAAAGGGAAAGTTATGTCTAAATCTTGTCCTGCTTTTAGCCAGTGTTGGAAGAAATATCCTTCTGGGTTCAGTTCCAAGTGGGGGAAAAGACACCGGAAACATGGAAGCTGTTTGAAAAGATGGTTTAATGGTGGACAGGACCACGTGGCTTGGAGCTCCAGAGTGAAAAGGACGATCACATAATTCAAGATGTTGGGTGAAGGAAAAGAACAAGGGCTGAGATGCTGAGAGACCCTGGGTTTTATACCCTCTGTTGGGCCCCACCTTAGTGTTTCCTGTTCCTCTGTAAGAAATGCATCCCATTGGCTGTCAGACTCCCAAGGGCGGGGTCTTAGCTAACTTTGTAGGCTTTGTCTGGACCGCAGGGCTTCACCTGAGTGCTGGCTGATGCAATCTTCCCAGGCCATGTGGTGAGATGGGTAGAGGGCTTTGTTATGTAGAATACTCTGGCCCAGGCCTCAATGGCCCGCCTGTTAGGAATATGAGTCCTGGATATGAAACCTGGATTGTCTTAGTCTTAATCTCAGAAGAGAGTGTGTCTCCGTCTCTGTTTCCTTCTGTTGGAAAGTATTGCCGTTCCTCCATTTCTTCTAATTGTCTGATATTATTGGATTTAATGTAAGTCTGTTACTGAACTGTTTTTGACACTGGACTTTGATATTTGGATTATCCCTGGATTGAAAAACTGACTGATTTTACCTGTGAATGACTTTGGACTGCCTATTTTGGACTTTGCTTAACGTTTCTGAAAGTAAAAACCTACATTTACTGTACAGTGTATCTGTGTGCTGTATGTGTATTATTCAAACACTCCTCTCAAATACGTCTCCCTGTATGCGCTTGTTCTCCTAACGGGGAATTACCTTAACATCTCCCATTAACAAGCTTCTGCTTCTGAGGTGAGTTTCTGCTTCTCTTTTTAGGGGAAATATTCTGCCTATTTAATATTCCTAAAATATTTCATTTTCTTAGGAGAGGGGTGGGTTTTAACTTCCAACACCAGGATTTGGGGAGGACTCCAGGTCTTATAAATGGCTTCTCTCAGCATTCCCCATTTTTAGAATAGAATAGAATAATAATAGAATTATTGGCCAAGTGTGATTGGACTCACAAGGAATTTGTCTTGGTACAAATGTTCTCAGTGTACATAAAAGAAAAGATACATTCATCAAGAGTCAAGAATCATGAGGTATAACACTTAATAATAGTCATAGGGTACAAGTAAGCAATGAAATCATACTAGGAAACAGTCAATATAAATCATAAGGACACAAGCGACAAAGTTACAGTCATACAGTCACAAGTGGGAGGGGATGGGTGATAAGGAGTAATGAGAAGATTAATAGCAATAGTAGTGCAGGCTTTGTAAATAATTGAACAATATTGAGGGAATTATTTGTTTAGCAGAGTTCGGTAAAAAACTCTCCTTGTGTCTACTTGTTCTGGTGTGCAGTGCTCTATAGCGTCGTTTTGAGGGAAGGAGTTGAAACAGTTTATGTCTGGGATGTGAGGAGTCTGTTAATATTTTCACATTTTTACATCTTTTCCCCCTGACCCAGATCTGGATTCAAATCAACATACAAATAGTCCTCAACTTTCAACAGTTTGTTCACTGACAGTTCGAAGGTACAATGGCACTGAACAGTGACTTATTATGACTGTTTTTCACACTTATGACCCTTGTAGCATCTCCATGGCTATGTGATTCACATTCAGATGCTTGACAACTGACTCACACGTGAAAGTGACATCATTTTATGACGGCTGCGGTGTCCCAGAGTCATGAGATCACTCTTTTGCGACCTTCTGGCGAGTAAAGTTAATGGGAAGGCCAGATTCACTTAACAACCGGGTTACTAATTTAACAACTGCAATGATTCACTTAACAAAAAAGGTCGTAAAAGGGAGCAAAATTCACTTAACAACATAAATTTGGGCTCAATTGTGCTCATAAATTGAGGACTCCAAGTAAGAGCCAGAAGATTTGGAGTGAATACTTGTGTAAAGAGGGGAGGCCAGGTTTCATTGGCATCATCTCCAATATGGATCAGATCAGAGCCTTGGCTGAATTTAAAAAAAATATTTTTTATTTATTATATGTTTAGTATACCTTTATTACTTTATAAGTAACTCAAGGCAGTTAATGTACATAATACTCCTTCCTATTTTTCCCGTAACAATCCTGTGAGGAGAATTAGGCTGAGAGAGAGCACGTGGCCCAAAGTCTTCTAGCAGGCTTTCATGCTTTTTAAGACTAGAACTCACGATCACCTGGTGATGGGCCCAAAATTCCCCATCTAGCCTTTATGCCTAAGGTGGGATTTGAACTCACAGTCTCTTGAAGTCTGTAGAGATTCTCAGTCATCCAGGTCATGGTTGTCCCAAAGGTGTTTTTTCAGGAGGCAACTGGACTGTCTTTGCTTTTTTTTCTTTTGAAGACGTTTCACTTCTCATTCAAGAAGCTTCTTCAGCTCTGCCTCTCTTAGTTAAGGCCAGCACCTTAACCACTAATTCACTTCTGTCCTAAATCTTGGAGAATCAGTGGCTGTATTCACACAACACAAACCAAGACCCAGGAGATGCTTGCTGGAACTTGATGAGTGTTGTGATCTTAGTTACATCTTCTGTCGCTCCAAATGGCAGATGAGTCCAGCCCATCTGTCTGGTTAATGATTTGACATTGAGAACTTAGGAAATGAGATAACTCAACAACAGATTTCATTAGATTGTGGCAACACAGCCTGAGTGAGTCAGTGGAATCTGAGGAACAGTCCAAGCAAAATCTTTAAAAAACGGTTGTAAGTTAACAGATAACAGATAATCTGAGTTGGAAGGGACCTTGTAGGTCATCTAGTCCAACCCCCTGCCCAAGAGACCCTACACCATTTCTGACAGATGGGAGTCCAATCTTTTCTTGAAAGTCTCTAGTGATGAAGCTCCCACAACTTCCGAGGGCAAGGTGTTCCATCGCTTGATTGTTCTCACTGTCAGAAAGTTTCTCCTTATTTCCAGGTTAAATCTCTCCTTGTTGCAGAACTATAGAAAAAGCCTCAAAACTCAAGGGGTTTTCTCATAGGAACCCAAAGATTTCCTCTCAGTTAGGGAGATCCAAGCTTTTTAGACTGGTTCATACATTTGGAATTGTGAGAGCACACTCACAAAATGGTTGCCAAAATAGGACTAATCATTTCACACACTCTGAATGGCAACCTCTTATAATATTTCTGAATATATCTGGGGTCCAGAAGCTTTCTTAAAGGTACAGGTAGCCCTCCATGTGACCAACCCAATGTTCTGACCTTTTTTGCTGCAGTCATTAAGTGAACACGGAGATTATAACGCAGCTGCAGCCGTTGTTCAGCAAAAACTGGGATTGTTAAGCAAAGTAATGGTTTTCTACAGGTATGGTTTTGCCAAAACCCAGAAATGCGGGGTTTGGTAAAACCATTGTAAAATGCAATCATGTGACATTGCAAACATCTGTAAATGCAGTGATGTTGTGGAGTGCCTGAAGTTCAGTTGCATGACCGTAGAGAGGGTTTGGGTTGCAAGTTTGCCAGCTCATAACTATGAACAGTCACTAAGCAACCAGTCATAACTCGAGGACTAGTTGTATTATGGTTAAAGCTAGTCCATTTTTTCCCCCTTGCCATTGGCCATCTTTCCATTTACTTAATTTTTTTAATGAAAAGACTCTAAAAAAATTAAAATAAATTCAACAGGGCCATAAATGCTCCATAGGAGATTTTCTGCTTACAATGGATCCGGAAGCTGAAGATCCAACAAGCCACATGCTGCACCTTTAATATGTTACCGTACTTATGTCAAATATTGGGGTGTAAATCCAAACACATGTTTTTGCGTGATCAGAGTTTGCAGCAGCAGGTGCACATGAACCTGAGTTTAATTATTTGGTTAAAACTGAACTTCTATTTTCCAAGCTTAAGCTAAGGTAGTTGTGGAGTTGAATTCTATATATGGTAGCTGGGGAATTCTGGGAGTTTGAAGTCCATATATCTTAAAGTTTGCTGAGATTGAGAAACACTGCTCTAGTGAATAAAAGTTCTAATGAAGTAATTACTGGCACAAACCATACCGATGAGTTATTGCTAATATATTACCAATTAATTGAAATTCTCCAAAAAATATTCAGGATAGGAAGAGGAGAAGCAGTTTCTGTTTGACGCCACACCAGAGTTTTTCCATTTTAAGGGTTGTTAAGCTTGTGCATTTACTCAAGAGTAAAGCTCACTCTGGAATGTAGGATTGCGACCTTCTCCAAATTCCCTAAATTTTAAGCTACAAAAATCCTTGGCCAGAGGTAAGATCTGACTGAGGCATGATTCTTTGCCTGTTATGGACTGCGTTCTTTTAAAAGGATGACTGGGCAAATAAAAACATTAGAAATGAGAAAAAACTCACCACCAAGCCTTCCCTGATCTGAAGTTTTGCTCACAATGTGGCTAGATTAATGTGCGTTAAGTTCATCTTCTACGCTGGTTGTTTGGCTGCTATGTTTCTAGAAACACAGGATTAAAGCATAGGGTCAGTTTGGCCTAGCAGTTAAGGCACCAGGTTCAAGTCCCCACTTAGCAGTGGTGGGATTCAAATTTTCTTACTACCAGTTCTGTGGAAGTGGCTTGGTGGGCATGGTTTGGTGGGCGTGGCAGGGGAAGGATATTGCAAAATCTCTATTCCCTCTTCACTCCTGGGGGAAGGTTATTGCAAAATCCCCATTCCCTCCCCACCCCACTAACCTGCTTTCCAGCTCCATTCTCCTGTGCAGGGCAACAAAAAAAGACCCAGCCAATCAGCTGGGACTCAGGAGGCAGAGAAGAGTTGGGGGCAGGGCCAGTCAAAGGTGGTATTTGCTGGTTCTCCGAACTACTCAAAATTTCCGCTACTGGTTCTCCAGAACTGGTCAGAACCTGCTGAATACCACCTCTGCCTCTTAGCCATGACAGCCAACTGAATAACTTTGAGTCAATCTCTCTCAGTCCAATTCATCTCCTAAAGGGTTGTTATTGGGAGGAAGGTGTGTTAAATATGTTCACACCATGAGTTATTTGTAAAATAATACAGGCTGAATATATGTGTGTATATATAAATTATAATACGGTATATACACATATATATAATAAAATAAAATGTTAAAATTGAGAAGGGGCATCAGAGACCATCTAGACTAGAACACCTCATCTCCTAACTTAGTGCTTTTACAAGTTTCCCTGACAAATTTCTGCTTAAGTACTACCAGTGCAGAGGACACATACGCACATCACACCTTCTTAGGGCTTATCTTCCATATCTCCAATATTCTATCGATTAAAAGTGTATCAGATTATTTAGATGAAATTCACTTCCCTCCCATTTCCGCCTATTGATTCTGCCCTCTAAAATCGTGTTTATTAAACTTTTTCCCCTCTCAGAACTCCTTTCCACTTTTAAAAACTATGGAGGACCCCCGTAAAAGAACCTCTGTTGGCATGGGTTTAATTTATCAATATTTACTGTATCAAAAATTAAAATGAATGCATTCGCTGCCACTACTGCTTTTTATGGCTGTCAGTTGGGATTTTAATATTGTATTGTTTTTTTAAAGATAGATTGACAAATCGTTTTGATTTCATGGATGCCTGAGAGGGTTTTGTGGGACCCCTCCAGGGGTCTTAGGACCACACTTTAAGAAATATTTCTCTAAAGCTGTGTTTTTCAAATCTCGACAACATTAATATGGGTGGATTTCAACTCCCAGAATTCCTATAGCTGGCTGGGGAATTCTGGGAGTTGAAATCCACCCATATTAAAGTTGCCAGTATTAAAAATAAAAACCCACTGCTCTAAAGCATCACAGAGTAAATATGCTCAGACCGCTGTCCAATGACTTTTTCAATATTGAAAGATGGCTATTTATGTCTACAACACTGGAACATGATCCAGCCAAGATTAAATGGTTTATGTGTCCCGATCTGGCTAAAATTAGTCTTGGTTGTGCATGGTTGGAAGCAATGTAGTTTAAGTAAAACAGACTGAGGAAGGAAAGCACAGGCCTATCACTAAATGTGGATTGATATCATAGTTGAATGGAATCGCCGCATTCAAAAATAGCTTCAAAATGAAATAAACGGCAAAATACCCCAAAGCTTTCTCCTTCAGCCAGTTTGGCAGCTGCTGGACTGAGATTGTATTTTCAGCTATTTTAATAAAACTCCTTTTAAAGTGATGGTGAAAACTCTGCTTAGATTAAATTTAAATGGCTGGAAATGAGGCTGGTTGCCAAGGATCCAAAATACAATTTTAAGATTGTGGGGGCAGCCAATACAACTGGGTCATCAGTTGCTGTTGGGTGGTGAATTAAAACTTTGAAGAATCACTAAGCAACCGGTCATAAGTCAACGAGTACCTGTAAAATGATTATGAAAATTATATGCTTAGAGAAACAGCTTCTAAATTTCTAGCCTCTTGTTTGCAATGGAGCAAACAAAATTGGGCTAAAATTATACAGTATATTGGAGCTCTGTGTCTTCAGCGGAACGATTTTTCCAAAAAGGAGACGCCAAGCTTGTTAGTGGCTTTGCTAATCTCAAGGCCGAGGTATTGCAAACCACCCCATCCTTTTCAAGACATTTCAAGAGCTTTTGGCAGGTTTGTTGACATCACCTGCTTCTTTTTGCTGCAGATCTAAGTGGTTTGTCCCCCGATTGTTGCAACAGGTTGGGCTAAGCTAAGCTTTGCTATTAGGAGACGGGTCGGGTTTAGAGACCAGCCCAGAAAGGCACAGACTGCTTGGGCAAAGCAAATATCTGGGTAGGTTATGAGGGGTTTCTATTGCATTTCTCTTTTCACGGTAGAAATTAAGATGTCTTCTGGGGAATGTTTGGCACTTCATAAACATCAGCGCAGGATGCAAAATCTAAGTTTCATAGAACAAATCAAACCAAAACCTTCCCTCAAGGAGGCACAAATGATCAGACTCAAGTGACAAGCTTTAAACCCTCAGAATGGGAAATCATATTGATTAGATTACCAAGAATCTCTCTTCCTCAGATGAGGAAAGGATGGCAATAGCACTTAGATTTATATACTGCTTGACAGTGCTTTTTACAGCCCTCTCTTAGCGGTTTACAGAGTCAGCATATTGCCCCCAACAATTGGGGTCCCCATTTTAGCCACCTCAGAAGGATGGAAGGCTGAGTCAACCTAGAGTTACTCAGAATTGAACTCCTGGCAGTTGACAGCAGAATTAGCCTGCAATACTGCATTCTAACCACTGCACAGATAAATGTGTCTTCCATCTAGGATGGTGTTTGTCAAGCTTGGCAGCTTTAAGACATGTGGACTTCAACTCTCAAAATTCCCCAGGCATCATTACAGTTGTAACTTGAGGACTACCCGATGACATTTATTCACAAAACATTCTGATGACATGGGCTTCCGGTTTGAAGGGCTTCGGTGATAGACAGAAATCCGCGATCGTGCACTGTTTCTGTCTGGGCTCACCACTAGAGCGCCCTGAGCCAGCTGGTTTCAGGGCTAAGCCACCACGTAGAGGTGGTGAAGAGGGGGGAGACCACCAGCAGAGTCGAGGAGAGCCACATCTCTCCTCCTCAGTTGGCCATTACTCTCTTTCCTGAAGGCGGTTGCAGCGGTGGTCAGAAATGGCTACCACAAAGAAGAACTCAACCAGAAAAGAACTTGCAGGAGGAAGATAAGAAGTGAAAGTTTTGGCTGACCGGGTTAAATTGTAAAAGCAACAACCAAGGTACCCTGGAATTTAAACTTACAAAAAATAATGTCGTTCCCAAAGAAGAGTTGGAAGCAGCGAAGGAAAATGAAAAGGGAAAGGTTTGGCTTTTTTTTTTCTTCTCTCTCCTTCCCTATACTGACAACTAAGAGACTTAAATAAGAAATCAGAAAAATCCGCTTTGGCATCAATAGGCAATTAAGCTGAAAATAAAACAAAATGCCAAAGGGATAATAAAGATTTCTGGACATTAAAAACTTTCTTTTTCATAAGTAGGAAGGGAGAGAAAAAGAATAAGGGCAGGATCTGGAAGAGGGAGGAGACAGCCTGGAATTAAAAAGAATCTAAAGTAAAACTTCAGCAAGACTTCTAAAAGATACATTTTAACTGAAACTTTGCAACTAAATAGTAACCCCAGGAAGAGAAAGTGAAAAAAAAAGAGCAAAAAAGCTTGCGTGTATTTGGATTATTTGGTGATCTTTGGATTTTTGGTTATTATATTTGAATGTCTAAAATCAATTGGGTGGTTGTTTAAAAATTTATACAATGGCACCACTTCTGGATGAATTGAAAATGGAACTTAAAAAGTACAAAGAAGATGCACAAGAAGGCTTAGTTTTGGCTTAGTTTTTCAATTCTTAGAAATGGAGATTTGAAACTATGAGAAACAACTAGAAAAGACTGCAAAACAAGAAGACTGGGACAAAGAAGAAGCCATCTTTAATGAACAAGTAATTCTATGTGGGGAAGAAAAAGGAAAGGGGAGAATTTAAGACTTAAAAAAACAACCAAAGAAAAGAAAAATAATTCAAAAAATAAGTATAATACTGAAAAGCAACAGAAAAGGGGAATACAGAAGAGAGAAATAGAAGTAGAGAGACAAGGGGGTAAAAAGGGGAGAGAGAAGAAGAGAGGGAAGAAGGAAAAAAAAAGAAGTTACAAAGGACCGGAGCAAGATATAGAGAAACAGGACCTATTTAGAGATAATGGGTGAAAATCTAACTGAAAAGGGGATTCTGTAAAGGTACATAAGATTGTATTGTTATATTAGTAATAGTAATAACTTTAGAAAATTGGAAACAATGTATGATTAAAATGAGAGATAAAATAGTGTAATTTAGTGAAATGTTTGTGAATAAAATAAGTGAAATAAAATAAATGAGAAAATTGAATTAGGAAGGAATGGGAACATTTTAATTAGTTAATGTTTTATAAAATATAAGTGAAGGGGGGGAATTAACTATGGAAAGCTTATAATTGTTCCCATAGAAGTATGATATTTAATTGAAAAGTAATGTTAAAGATGTTAAGACTTTAATGAATATTAATATTAATGATAGAATTGAATTGGAATGGAATGTTGTTTTAATTACATACATTTATAATTTTTTTCTTTTTTTAAGAATACAGTGTGTATTTTAAGAATGTACCAAGCAGAATCCGAATTGAAGTTATGTATTATATTGAATGTTACAACTTTAGGGAAAAGATATAAAGGCGTCATACTCCAATCAGTAACTACAGGAGAAATTTTGTTTAATGAGAAAAGATAATAGATAATTGAAACAGGACAGACAAAAAATATAAATACAATGATTTGAATTGAGATGAGATAATTAAAATAAAATTGAGAAAATTAAAAGAGGGGAGCAGCTATGCAGAAAATGTAAAATAGTAATAAGATATGGAATAGAATATAAATATGAGCATGAACCTGAATTTGTGTCTGTACGAAGAAATGTAACCCGAGATTATGCTGCTTTCAAAAAAGATGTTTTATTTGTATTTTTTTTTCTCTTTGTGAAAACTCAAATAAAATTTACAAAAAAACCCAAAAACATTCTGATGACATGAACTGATCTTATATCCCAACACCATCCAGCCTCAGATCCTGTGGTGAAAATCAAGAATTTTCTTCACTCCTGTTCTAGAACAATGACCTCCTATAATTGGGGGTCTCATTTATCGATTACTACCATGTTTACTACATGAGGCAGTCCTCAACATACAAACATTTGCTTAGTGACTGTTCAAAGTTACAGCTGTGCTGAAAAAAAGTTACTTATGACGGTGATAGTGTCCCCACAGTCACATGATCATAATTTGGGCATTTGGCAGCCATCTTGTATCCACAATGGTTGCAGCATTGCAGGGTCATATGAATGCCATTTGCGACCTTCCCAAAAGGGCTTCTGACAAGCCAAGTCAATGAGGGAAACCAGACGGACTTAACAACCGTGTGATTCACTTAACCACAGTTATTCACTTAGCAACCGTGGCAAAAAAAGGGTTGTAAAAATCAGGCGTGCTTCCCTTAAGGAGCACATATTGCTTAACAATAGAAGTGCTGGTCCCAATTGTGTTTATAAGTCAAGGACTACCTGTACTAGTCTCATAGTGGCATCAGGCAGTCAAAAAATTCAAAATGGTGGCAGGAATTATGTGATCCAAGCCCTGTAAAAAGGGGAAGGGTTTCAAAGACAGAGTGTGGCTGCCATCTTGCCTTTTTTGACCTCTCCCCCATGGATGAGTCTTTTAAAAAAAAAACAGTTTTGGAAGATCTGTTAGCCCAACATTAGCTCTTCAAGGGTTGACTCTCAAATTGTTCATCATTAGTAAGTGCGAAATATTCAGCTGTTGACACTTGTGCACAACTCCTACTGGTTTACACCCTATGTGAATTTATTCTTATTGCTTATTGTTTATCTGTGACCCTGTCTCTTGGCTTAAGTCTACATTGCATTTGAAAGCACTTTAGCTAATACTGATGATCGTGTTTTTCCTTATATCTTTTCTAGAGTAATGTTATATATAGGCAGTCCTCAACTTACAACCGTTCACTTAGTGACCATTCAAAGTTACTGTCAGGGTTCCAAGTAATACTTGGACCCATAACAAATAGAACTCCGAGGCAGGTAGATTCCTCAAAGAACTGTTTTATTGGATATATCATATTGGCACAGGCTGGTGAAAACTGACCCTGAATGTTCCTGCAGTTTTCACCTAATTAAAAGTAAAAGTTTTCCCCCTTCCTCACACGATCAGTCACATGGTCCAATCAAGATGCTTCCCAGTTGCCTGGTAACTTCTCCTCTTTCCAACCACCTGTGGAATTGTCCTTGGTTCCCAGGAGAAAGTATTTTGTTTTGGCTAAAAAAAAGCCAACTATCTCTATTCCTCCCTCCATGTCCCTCAGCTCCATTGTGGCAACACTGAAGCCTCAAAATGGCCTCAGCCGGTCAGCTTCAGGGTTGACAGTTACAACAGCACTGAAAAAAGTGACTTATGACTGTTTTTCACGAGAATGACCATTGCAGCATCCCCATGGTCATGTGATCAAAATTCGGATGCTTGGGAAGTGATTCATATATTTATAAGGGTTGAAGTGTCCTGGGGTCACGTGACCCTCTTCTGCAACCTTCTGACGAGCAAAGTCAATGGGGAAGCCAGATTCACTTAACAACCGTGTTAATAATTTAACAACTGCAGTGGTTCGCTTAACAACTGTGGCACAAAAGGTCACAAAATGAGGCAAAATTCACTTAACAAATGTTTCACTTAGCAACCAAAATTTGGGGTTCAATTGTGGTCATAAGTCAAGGACTACCTGTAATATGTTGACAGAATGGTTGAGAAAACGGGTTTTTAAAGAGATGTATATTGTTATTGAATTACATACTGACTCTTTGGAATGTAATTTTCACAACAAAGATAAGTTGCTTTGCTCTCAGACAATAGTAGATGGAAAAATACTATAATTTCAGCTGCAAAGGACTGGATTTCAGACATATGTGATTTGGCCATTTTTGAGAAAATTATATGCTTGGTTAATCAGAAAATGTCACATGATCTATCCCTTTGGGAAAAATATTTGAACAGGATTGGTAAACATTAAAAACTTTGTTTTGTTTTTCTTAAGACTTACAAAATCAGCTGATATACCAGTAGCTATAATTGCAGTTTTTGTGTGTTCTTTTTATGCATTTTTTACATAAAGGTTTTTTTGTGTGTGTATAGTGTACCGTTTATTTTTATTTCACATTATTTTATGTGTGTTTGATTGAAAAGGGATCATTAAAAGTACTTGGTTTTTTGAGGAAAAAAAAGACATAGGAAACTAAACATCTATGGAGATTCTCAGTCATCCAGGTCATGGTTGCCCCAACGATGTTTTTCAAAAGGCAACTGGACTTTCTGGTTTTTCTTTGAAGACGTTTCGGTTCTCATCCAAGCTGCTTCAAAAAAAAAAAAAAATAGCTTGACTCCCTTCTTCCTCTCTGTGGCAGCCCCTCAAATATTGGAAGCCTGCTCTCATGCCTCCCCTGGTCCTTCTCTTCACTAGACTAGCCAGGCCCAGTTCCTGCAACTGTTCTTCATATATTTTAGTAACCTAATTACTCAATTAATTGATTTATACACAATGGTCCCAGGAAAATATGGTTTTGGTTTAAGAGTTTCCAATAGATGCATCCAATTTTTATTTAGGATTCCCTATCCAATCAGGGTGTCTACAGAGATGGGGAGAAAATGAAAAAATTAAGATCAAAGCCGGGCCCCAGTTTTATAATTGTCCAAAACCTTGCCCAATTTTAATCTATGTCAGTACAAAACTGAACTGAGCTTGTCTAAAAACACAGCTGCTCTCTTTTTAACTGACCTGTTGAAGCACGTTACGCAAACTCTGCTGATTGATCAAAGGAAAGGAATAAAATAAGTATAACCTGACATCTGCTCAGCAGTGACTAACAAAATTCATTAACGTTGAATAAATCCTCACTTTGCATTTTTTCAGTTTCTCATATTTCGCTGCTAAATTCATTCTTTCTTAGTTTTGCTGGGAGGAAAAAAAAACTTTTATTTTTATTTTTAATCCACAAGATACAAGTTTGTCAAAGTTTTGTGAATTTTTTCCCCTCCTTATTAGCCCTTGACTTATGACCTCAATTGAGATCAGAATTTCTGTTGCTAAGCAAGGGGGTTGTTAGGTGACTCGTGTCTAATTTTACAACCTTTCTCGCCATGGTTGCTAAGTGAATCACTGCTGTTGTTAAGTGAGCTACATGGTCATTAAGAGAATCTGGCTTCTGCCGTTGACTTTGCTTATCGGAAGGTGGCTGGGACGGACAAAAATGGGATCACATGACCCCGGGATCCTGCAGTCATTGTAAATATATGCCAGTTGCCAAACAGATGAATTTTGATTGCTTGATCGTGGGAATGATGTGATGGTTGTAAGTGTGAGGATGTAAACCACTTTTTTCAGTGTCATGGTAATTTTGGTCACTAAATGAATGGTTGTAAGTTGAGGACTACCTGCCTACTCACAATTAACTCTAAAGCACATGCTATCTTAAAAGAATCAAAATGGAGAGACTGGGATAGGTTCTGTTACTGGATATTTGATTAAATTCGCTCGGGGAAGGAAAAACTGCCGAGAAATTTGTAATTCGACAGAAGTCCTAAAATAGGGGTGTCAAACTCGATTTCACTGAGGGCCGCATCAGGGTTGTGTTGGACCTGAGAGGGGTGGACAGGGGTGGGATTCAAATATTTTAACAGCCGGTTCTGTGGGCGCTGCTAGGTAGGCGTGGCTAGGTGGGCGTGGTCATGTGACAGGGTGGGCGTGGCTCCTTTTTTTGCAGCCCCCTCCCCCGTTTTTTTTTGCCTTCTGGGCCTCAGGGAAGCCCCCTGGCCAAAACAGTAAGACAGCAAAAGGGATCCCAGCACAGCTGATCGTCGGAATAGCTGATTGTCAAAGGTCAGAACTGCCACTGCGCACCTGCGCTTTACAGTTGTTCAATGCCAGTCGGCCAAGGACCCTCGGGGGAGGGGAGGAGGGAAGATGGGTGCTCAGGGGAAAGCGGAACTGATGGAAAGAAGCCTCAAGGCCGTTTCCCTGGGAGAAGAATGCAGCTGCAGGAGAGACTGTTCCAACAACATCTATTTTAAAACTGATTTGACAATGGAAGGGAGTCAAATGGGTTGCTTTACTATAATTCACTTGACTTTGAGTAAACTCTACTTTTCTCCAGAAATAGAATCAAGGATGGTTCTTACTTGAAGGTGCAAGTTGAGGCAGGACTGACAGCCAGGTACTGTACAGATGTAGCAGAAGCAGAAAATCCTGAATATGATATCTTGCGGGTTGGGAGGGTCTGATAACCAAGATCTGGGGTCTAAGAAAATTAGAGTACAGATCAGGGATGGGTCGGTCCTCTTTTTTGGCTCTCCACAGTCCTTACTTCCACCCCCAGATCACACTGCTTAAATCAGACCCCAGAGAGTTTTGAAAAAGAGGCTTAGGACTTGGGAATTCCCAGTTTCAGAAGTTACAATACATTTTAGCTTAGATATAGCTAGTCCTTGACTTATGACCACCATTGGGACCAGAATTTTGTTTTTTTTTTAAAAAAAATTTTTATTGGTTTTTAAAAACAAACATAAACAAACAAAACATAAAAACATCAAGCTGTCTTCCATACAGTGTGCCGGTTGGTTTACAAATGCTTTTGTGCTTCCATTTCATAGTCTTCAATTACAATTACATTACATATAATCTCATATTGTCAATCAAAAACTAAATACCTTAGTATCATTATTAATCAATCATTTGACTATACTTTTATTCATTCATGTTTTACAAGATAACCATAATTTACTTAATTTATTGTATAACAGTTCATATTATCATCCCAAATCTATCCTAAAGTCATTTTGTAGTTATAATAAGAAAGAAGTACATCTTTATATATTTATTATTTTCTAGAAATCTACATATTTCATTACTGTACTTTGTTATCTAACCATTGATAGAAAAGATCCCAAATTTTATAAAATTGTTTATCCTCTTGTTCTCTAATTTCAAATGTCAATCTACTCATTTCAGCACATTCCAATATTTTCTTAACGATTTCCTCCTGTGATGGTATCTTCTCATTTTTCCAGTTTTTAGCAAATACAATCCTAGCCGCTGTTAGGGACCAGAATTTTCATGGCTAAGCAAGGCAGTTGTTAAGTGAGTTGCACCCAATTTTATGGCCTTTTTTGCTATGATTGTTAACCAAATCACTGCAGTTAAGTGAATAATGCAGTCATTAAACAAACTTGGCTTTCCCCCGTTCCGTTGTTGGTTGGAAGTCATCTGGGAAGGTTGGAAATGGTGATCACATGACCTGGGGATGCTGAAACCACGGTTTATGCGCCTGTGCCCAAATTTTGATCATGAGGATACTATGATGATCATAAGTGCAAGAACCAGTCAAAAGTCACCTTTTCAGTGCCATTGTAAATTCAGAGGTCACTAAATGGAGGTGGTAACTCAAGAAATACCTGTAACCACTTAATAGGTTTACAAGGTATGTGTTTTTCCTTCCTTCCTTCCTTCCTTCCTTCCTTCCTTCCTTCCTTCCTTCCTTCCTTCCTTCCTTCCTTCCTTCCTTCCTTTCTTTCTTTCTTTCTTTCTTTCTTTCTTTCTTTCTTTCTTTCTTTCTTTCTTTCTTTCTTTCCTGTACATTGCCCGGAGTCACATTATCTTGGTTGGATGCCCATATAAATGTTTCCAATGAATAAATCAAGCAATTTTTAGGAGTACATTCTCTCTCTCTCTCTCTCGTTAGAAAAGATTGTCTGCAGGAGTGTAAGACAAAGCAGAAGAGATGGAAAAACCCGTTTTAGAATTGGAGGCCTCAGGATTTTCCAGTTTATTGATTTGTTTTATTTGAAAAAATGTGTATGTTGCTAGCAACATATGAGAAAACATCACAAAAATTGTACAATGCATCTATCAGTTGAACAAGAAATAAATAGAATTGTGTGAAATAGCTGCCATCAAACAAGCCAGAATGCTGTCTTAAGGTGGACTGGTTTTATAATCTCAAAACGTAATCAATGCAGGGCCACTGCTTATCTCAGGGAACAAGCTACTCTAGAGGCTGCTACACTGAATAAATCAATCTCCCACTTACAACCACCACTCCCAGCACCCCAATTGCTTTGAGGGTGAAAACCAGAGCATAATCTGCATATGAGTTTATGTAGGTTATTTCAGACTGAGTTTATGTAGGTTATTTCAGACTGCATCTGAAGACAGTCCTGAAGTAGGGAAGGAGAAATGAGGGATTTAAAAAGTCAAATGGAATGGGATGGGATGGGATGGGATGGGACGGGACGGGACGGGACAGGAATAGAATAGAATGGAATAGAATAGAATAGAATAGAATAGAATAGAATAGAATAGAACAGAACAGAACAGAGCTGGAAGGGACCTTGGAGGTCTTTTAGCCCACGGGTCACCAACCTTTTGGACCCCAGAGTCCACCAAACTCATAATTTGAAATCCTGCAGACCACTAATATGAATTTTGATTGATGGTGGCTTGCTGACGTTGGTGGGAAAGTTGGTCCCATATTCCAGAGCTGCAGTAGTCACAAGACTGGCCCTTTGGTCATCCCAGAGCTGCCCAGGGGCTGCCACAAAGAAGAGCGAGTCAAGCTATTCTCCAAAGCACCTGAAGGCCAGACAAGAAGCAATGGGTGGAAATTAATCAAGGAGAGAAGCAACCAAGAACTAAGGAGGAATTTCCTGACGGTTGGAACAATTAATCAGTGGAACAACTTGCCTCCAGAAGTTGTGAATGCTCCAACACTGGAAGTTTTAGAAAAGATGTTGGATAACCATTTGTCTGAAGTGGTGTAGGGTTTCCTGCCTAAGCAGGGGGTTGGACTAGAAGACCTCCAAGGTCCCTTCCAACTCTGTCCTATTCTATTCAGAAACATCTTCCGCTACCTGGCTACCTAGGATTGAACTCTCAACTTTCTGAGTGGGAGGCAACAGTCTTTACCACTAGGCCAGCACACTGCTCCTAAGTAAACATATAGATACAATCCACATAATTATATACAAAACTTCTACAGGGGTTTGGCACTGGCCTCATAACTGGATGTCCACTTCAGCCATCCAGGAGATCATCTCTGACATTACTTTGTGTAAGTCCTTGTTTAGGGAACCAGAGAATGCACATCGTAGGTGATCTTGCCCAATGTGTTTAACAGTTTGCATATCAGCCCCACAATCTCACAAGGGGAAACTTTCCATCCCCATTGATAGAGGACAGAGGCACTTTTTCCAGCGTTACACCTTAATTGTGGTCGATTTCAACCAGACAGAAGGAGGCAGGTCCAAATCAAGACAAATTAAGGATTTCCTGAAGGCCACACAACATGGACTTCCCAGTATTGTCGTATTTGACAAACGGCATGGGTCTCCTTGTATTTTAATTTGACTTATTTTTTTAAATGATGCGAACGGTTTATCAAAACATTTGCAGGCTGGAAAAGCACCCAACCGCAGGAGTTCATCGGCATTCAATTCTTTAACCTCGAGACAAATTGGTTGCAGGAATGCATTAACCCCCTGCCTCACTTTCTCCTGTGTACAAAAACAGACTTATTCTCCCCTCTTGCTCCAAACCTCAGGACTGGATTCCATGAGAACTGCATAAACCAGCCCCCCCTGACACACACACACACACACACATACACACACCCATTTTATCATTCTTTTGCACCAGCTCCAATTTGCTGAACCTTCATATGTTCCCCATTACGCCCCTTGGCAGGCTCTGGGGGCGAGTGTGCACACTTGGCCATAAATTCCCTTAATAAGGATTGGTGCAGAAAGAGTGGAATCTACCAAGGGGGCAGGCAGGAGGTTTGGGGTAGATGAAAAGGAAAGTGGGGGTCAAAGGAGCGGACCGCAGGGGAAGAAAAGGGGGAGCAGAGCAGGTGGGTCTGCCGTGCTTGTAAAACCAGAGCTATAAATTGTACGTATCTGAGAATGGCAGCCGCGGTGGTGGAAAACCTTGGAAAAAGTCAAAAGGTTCGGCTCAGGGAGTCCCTTGGGTTGAATCTCGCCTCTTTGGGGGCCCTCTTTCCCCCCCACTTTTTAAAAAAACTCCTGAAAAAGTTAGAATTTCCTTGAGTGATGGGAAACCCACAGAACGGGGCCCGTAGAGCAGGAGCGAAGGCTTAGCAGATGAAAGGTAGAGCTTGCTGGATAGAGACGGAGATAAGTGGCAAAGCCTTTGAAGTGTTTATTACTGGAATTATTAGCAATATTTATAGCACATCCTGTAAGGGTTTCTCACTGTGGTTTCCAAAAAGGAGCAAATTATTGCCTCGGTACAGCTGCGCTAAAGATTGGCTCCAAAGCCCAGAATCCATCAAAGGAAGAAAGGATAATCCGTGTAGGTCGTTGTGCCAGAATGAACAGAACTCGTGTGTCGCTCCAGCATCCAATCGCTAGTCCTGTTCACAGTATCACTTACCCAAATTTGTTCAAGCACAGAATCATAGGGCTGGAAGGGACCTCAGAGATCTTCTATTCCAACCCCCTGCTCATGGCAGTAGACCTTATACCATCGAGGTCAAAGGGTTGCCATTCTGTTCTTGAAAACCTTCAGGGATGAGGCACCCACAGCTCCTGGAGGTCAAAGTATTCCTTTGATTAATTGCTCTCACTGGCAGAAAATGCATCTTTACTTCAAGGTTGGATTTCTCCTTTCCCTTTAAACTTAATTTCTTGGATTTCCCTTTAATTTCTTGTCCCCTACAGCAGGGGTCTCCGATCCCCAGTCGATGGACCAGCTGTGGTTCACGGCATGCCAGAAACCAGACCACACGAACAGTCGAAGCCCCATACCCAGATTGCAAGCAGCACACGAAACCCTCCAGCCCACGGAAAAACCTCTCCGTGGAAAACTTCTGGGAGGAGGTTTCGAAGTGCAATATTTATAGCAGGACTACTAGATTCTGCCACAGCTTTGTTCCTTATGCCACCCGCTTTGTAAATTTGCAGGATTCTTTTCCCCCACCCACCATATATTCAAAGTAGGCTGTGACTTTTCTCTATGTCATGTATGTGTGTGTGTATGTGGTTATATGCATGATAATGGTTGTCTTTTGAGAGCTGAATGCAATGAAATTTCATTTTAATGATGTTGAGTAGTGTAAATTTAAAGTGACAATAAAGTTCTATTCTGTTCTATTCTATTCTAGCCTAGTCTGTTTTCTCTTCTCTTCTCTCTTCTCTCTCCTCTCCTCTTCTCTCTTCTCTTTTCTTCTCTCTTCTCTTCTAGTCCAGTCCAGTCCATTCACCTAGTCTAGTCTATCTTCTCTTCTCTTCTCTTCTCTTCTCTTCTCTTCTCTTCTCTTCTC
>NW_020769318.1:24665823-24677629 GCF_900518735.1 Pseudonaja textilis | reverse complement strand
AAAGGAAAGGAAAGGAAAGGAAAATTATAATGAGGGAGGGAGGGTTTCAGGGAAGTCCTGTCTTAGCACGGCCACCACAGGTGCCCCTGACACGATTGATGTCGAGTTGGCCACACCCATTATGGCCATTCTCACCCCGACCACACCCATCCCCGGCCCTCCGAGGTTAAAAACAACCGTGATGTGGCCCTCAATGAAATCAAGTTTGACACCCCTACTCTAGCTGAAACAACCATTGCATGACAATCAGCATATAAATCCATCAATCATCTGTTCATCTAGCAAGGGAAAGTAAACTATTTATTTACAATGATTGTGGTCTCTTCACAGGTATTTAACACTTCGTGTTTAGCCATCTTTCCCAAAAGCAATTTGGACGCACGTTTTGCAGGGAATCTGCGGGGGAACCCCAAAACTTTCAGGGACAGCACACAATTTTAAGGGCTCAGATTGTTCAGCTCTCCCTTTAAGGGACTACCGATTGACTATTCCTTCTGACAGACACAGCCAACAATATTCGGGTAGTTCTCAACTTACGAGCACAATTGAGCCCAAAATGTACATTGCTAAGCGAGATGATTGTTCGGTGAACTTTGCCCCATTTTACGACATTTCTTGCCACAGTCGTTAAGTGAATCACTCCAGTTGTTAAGTGAGGTAACATGGCTGTTAAGTGAATCTGGCTTCCCAATTGACTTTGCTTGTCAGAAGCAGGGGTGGGATTCTACTGGTTTGGCCCAGTTCAGCCGATCTGGTAGCACCGAAGATGACCTGGGAACGAACGATCTGCTTTTGGGCCCACCTACCTCCCCGGGCTCCCATACCCTGCTTTTTAACCGCAGCTGCTTTGCGCGGCACATCAGATTGCCGTGTGTCAGCTGTTGAAGCTACAGGGAGAGTGCAGGATTGCAGGAGGTGAGTAGGAGAGCCTCTGCGTGTGCGAAAAGCGTGTGTTTGGCACGCGTACAAAGCACGCCTATCCAGCCACACCCACCGAACTGGTGGTAAACCACTTTGAAACCCACCACTGGTCAGAAGGTCACTAAAGGTGATCACATGACTCCAGGACACAGCAACCATCAAAAAAATATGAATCAGTTACCAAACGTCTGAATTTTGACCACGCGATCCTGGAGATGCTGCAATGGTCATAAGTGTGAAAAAAAACAGCCACAAGTCCCTTTTTTTCAATGCTGTTGTAACTTCAGTTACTACATGGACTGTTGTAAGTTGAGGACTTCCTGTATGTGGCTATCCCCTTTGTTCCTCTTTCATGTACCGCCTTTACTTTTCAACCTTTGTTTCTCTTGCCCGCAACCCACTCACCCCAGCATGTTTATAGGAAGAGAAAATATTCTTTAAACCAACAGCTAAAGATCCTCAGTGCACCATCCATGTTACAAATGCAATGCTCAGCTTCCAAGCAGGAAACCTCATCTCAGTTCTGAACCTCCTGGTTAATCATTAGTACATCATCCCTTGTCTTCCTGCTGCAAATTCCCTTATTACGCTGAAAAATGAGGCATCCGCCATAAAATCAGATTTAAGCCATGGGCTCCGTGGGAGAAGGGTTTACGTTTGCTTGATGTCCCCGCAGGCTAAGCATAAAAGTGCATGGGATGGCACCAGGGTGGCGCAGACTGTGGGAGGCCCCAAAAGCCCCCCCGCAGGTTGGTGCTTAAGCCGACTGGGGGCCTGTTGGGGGGCCTAAGTGGGAATGCTGAGACACCCCGCTGGCGTCTGCCTCATGGTATGGAGATTATTGGCATATTGAACAGATGTGGATGATCAGGTGCCGAGTCCCAAGCATTCCTGGGTGACTAAAGCACAATTTTCAAAGGTCCTCAAGGCCACCCCCAGAGACAGACAAAGCTTGCAAAGAATGCCAAGTTGTCATTCTTGTCCAAATGAAAAATGAAGGGGGCAGCTTGTGATGACTTCATGATCCGGAAGCTGACACGCCTGGCTGCCGGAGTGTGACATCACTGATAGTGAACTGGAAGCCACTTCCAGAGCCCTGCAGTGCTAGAAGCATTTTGACCAACTGATATGGGAAAATAGCAGAGGAACATTTATTTATTTTATTTATTTATCTGATTTGTCAATCGCTTACAAGATAATAGATATAAGTATAAACATGAGTAAAAATACAGGAAATGGGGACGAATAAATGGGGACAATAGGACAGGGACGGGAGCCATGATGGTGCACTTATGCACGCCCCTTACAGACCTCTTAGGAATGGGGTGAGGTCAGTAGTGGATAGTTTGAGGTTAAAGGAGTGGGGGTTAGAGGATGTAACAACAGACTCAGGTAGGGCATTCCAGGCATTGACCACTCTGTTGTTGAAGTCGTACTTTCTGCAATCGAGTTTGAAGCGGTTTACATTGAGTTTGTATCTGTTGTGCGCTCTTGCATTGTTGTGGTTGAAGCTGGAGTAATCATTGACTGGTAGGACATTGTAGCAGATAATTTTGTGTACTACACTTAAGTCCAACTGTAGGTGGCGTAGTTCAAGGTTGTCCAAGCCCAAAATTTCAAGCCTGGTGATTGTACAGTAGGGTATTCTGTTGCGAGCAGAGGAGTGGAGTACTCTTCTCGTGAAATACTTCTGGATTCCCTCAATTGTATTAATGTTCGATATACAGTGCAGATTTCAGAAAGATGAGCTGTATTCAAGTATTGGTCTAGCAAAGGTTTTGTATGCCCTAGTTAGCAATTCAACATTTCTGGAGGAGAAGCTTCGTAAGATTAGATTTACAACTAACATGAGAAGGGCATAGACATGGAACCCTTTCTAGGGTAGGGAATATTTGAAGTATTCCAAATATTCTGCAAGAAGTTTGAAACTTCTGTCCAGATAGTCCTTGACTTGCAACCATTCGAAGTTATAACGGCGCTGAAAAAAGTGACAACTGTTTTTCACACTTACGACTGTTGCAACCCCCTCATTGTCATGCTTGGCAAGTACTCATATTTACGACGGTTGCATGGGTTCATATAATCTCCTTTTGCGATCTTCTGACAAGCAAAGTTAACAGGGAAACCAGATCTATTTAGCAACCATGTTACTAATTTAACAACTGCAGTGATTCACTTAACAACAGTGGCAAGGAAGATCGTAAAATGGGGCGAAACTCACTTTAAAAAATGTTACAGCAACAAAAATTTGGGGCTCAATTGTTGTTGTAAGTGAAGGACTATCATATTTTAAATGGATTTTTTAAAAAATAAATATTTAAGATTAGGGTTCTGGATACTGTTCCCTCTTTTGAGTCTTTCTAAAATTTGGCAGAATTTGAGTCATCTGAATTTCAAGAGCAACAAAAGGCACACCTCTGAGTTCTATAATATCACAATTGGTAGGAATCTGAGCATTGCAACCATATTGATTGTGGTTAAATAAGTGGCCAAATTCCTGGTTTTCAAGTTATAATGCCTTGGTTGCAATCATACAGTATCAAAATAAAACAAGTTACTTTAGTAAATCTACGTTTTGTTAACTTTAAGCTTGTTTAATGCTTAGTTTTAGAGGATTTTGGGAGTTGAAGCCTACACGTCAAAAATGGTGTGGTTGAGAAAGACTGGTGTCAGCATTCCAACTAATCAACTCCAAACCAATAAACTCCGAGACAAGCAATTTCTCAAAGTTCCATTTTATTACTGTTGTCATATTGCCACATCTAGGAAAACCCAAATCCGAGAGTTCCAGGTTTTCCCTTCCCAATTGAAAATCAAAAATCCCTCCCCTGCATCCACCAGTCCATGACATGGTCCAATCAAACGTCGTCCCAACTGGAGACATTCCTCCAGACACTCCTCTCTGGGTACAGGGTGACATGTCCTTGACTTCCTGAGAAAGAATGTTGTTGAGTCTAATCTTCTACCTCTCTATGAAATCCCCCCTTCCAAATTCCCAGGCACTAAATGCCATAAAGCTTCCAAGTAAAATACGGCTTCCAAGGCTGACAACTGGCTTAAAAGCTGCACGGACATTCTCAAATTCTTTGGAGCAGTAAATGTATGCATACACATATTAATCTGGTTAAAACAATGTTGCCTCATTTTATGATCTTTCTTGCCACAGTTGTTAACTGAATCACTGCAGCTGTTAAGTCAGTAACATGGTTGTTGTCATGCCCCTGTTGGAATCTGATTCAGAGGGGGAGGCCGAGAAGCTGACATGGAGTGGGAGTGTGGCTCCGTTGGCTATGGAAGAAACTGGGCAAGGGCAAAGTCTGGCTGGGCAGAGCAGGGGAAAGGTAGAGCAAGGCAGAGGGAATTTGGAGGAAGACCCAGACCCATCCCCTCTTCATCCTAGGGAACGCAGGGAGGAACGGAGAAGGGAGCAACGTGAGTTGCATGGCTTATGGGAGAGGAAAGGGCCCTGATTCCCTTCATTAGCTGCAGCTGGGAACAGAGTGTTTCAAAAGGGAAGCTGCGTGCAACAAACTGTTCGGAGCAAATAGTGAATTATCTGGTATCGTGGAGGCTTATCTTTGTTTCTGGCATCTTCCCAACTGTGTGTATTTTGCTGGGGTTTCAAGTCTGCAATTCCTTCTCCTGCCCTGTCAAGTTAATTACTGCAGCGTGGTTTGTCTGGATTTTTAGTTACATTTTGTATGTACTTTGTTTTCGGACTGAATTTCCTCCACTTAAAAAGACTGTTACTGGGAGAGTTTTTCTCCAGCTAAAGGTAACACCCCAGGTCATCACAAAGTTAATCTGGCTTCCCCATTGACTTTAATTTTTTTTAACTAGATTAACCACTTTTTCCAGGAAGTAACTATTGTACAAGTAGTTCTCATTTCTCAACTGCTCATTCAGTGACCATTTGCAATTATAACAAATGATCAAAAAATAACCTTGTAACCCATCCTTGCATTTAGGACCTTCACAGGTTTGAAAAGCAAAGGAAAGCTGAGGACAGATCATAAGCAGTTGTAGTTTCACGTAGTGACTGCTTTGCTTAATGACTCATTTGCGGGTTCCAATTTGCTAAACGAGGACTACCTATACATAATCCTATCTTCTCGTACTCCAGGAGAGGATGGATAAAGCTTCGGTAGCCACATTCCTATTGGTTAAAGAGGCGGGAATAGTTGTGATTTGACCGCTGCAGCCAATCAGCATCGTGGTCCATGCTGACCTGCCTTGGCAATGAATTCTAGGCTGGAGAGGTTTTCTGTTTCAACCCCTCTTTCTCTTCAGCTCTTTTTCTTGGAGGACTAGATATGCTAAATTAGCCGATTAATTTGATTTAGGTGTTCTGTGACACACCAGACAGGATAAATTTAGTTTAATGTGGCATGTGGCTGGATTGATTGAGGATTACATTTTATTCTAGGGGATTAGTGGATCTAAATAATCTCTTTTTGGTGTTCTTACACCACGCTATCTCCGTCTTCTCCTCATCCACACAGTTAATCATGGGGTAGTAATAACGTTCGTGTGTGAGAGACAAAGGTGATAGATATCTCATAACTACCCTAACAAAGGCCTCTGCATGTGTGTATGAGAAAGTTAAGATGGCGACCACAACCAAATGACAGAAGCCCCACCTTAAAATAGTGCAATTGTAGTCAGCATCTTGCTTTTTGGATAGGCGCCCCTGTAAAAAAAAAAAAAAAATCTATGAGCAAAGACATTTTTGGTTGGAACAACTGATTTTGTTTCGTTCACATGCAGCTATTTATTTAGATTTGTCTGCTGTCAAGCCCCCAAGTTTTTTTGGCACCTCCTTTTATTTACATTCCATTTTTCTGTTATAAACCATTCAAGGTGGCTTTGAAACTATAAAATCCAGAGCGAATCCAAGAGAAAACCAAAACAGGCAAAGAAAGAAAAACCTTCCAAATTAACTAAAAGCAAACAAGAGGCCCAACAATCAAATCAAAGCCATCCACCACCCTTAAAACACACACACACACACACACAGAGTGATGCATTATTGCACACCAAAAATATAATAACACTGGTGCTTTTTTATTCAGTCAAAAGACGGATCCATAGATTAATTTAGGTCAGGGGTGTCCCACCTTGGCAACTTGAAGACCTGTGAACTTCAACTTCCAGAATTTAGGCTGGCTGGGGAATTCTGGGAGTTAAAGTCCATAAGTCTTAAAGTTTCCAAGGTTGGACTCTCCTGATTTAAGGGCAATAACGTTTAGCAATTGGGTTATGGATCAAAGAATTGTTAGCTTAGTTGATTAGCCCTTGGGCCATATCAAAGTGCGGAGTTCCAGACACAAATTATTACTAAAATCTGATAAAAACAGTTTAAAATGGAATTGGATAAAATACAATTTAAAATGGAATTGGAATAACCACAATAATTTAATATATGGATAAATAACATATGATAAAATTATATTTCGGTATGAAATTGGAATAAAATACAGTTTAAAATGAAATTGGAATAAAATACAGTTTAAAATGGAATTGGAATACATCACAATCATTTCATATATGGATGAATAAAATATTTAATTTGGTATCACCCTTACAATCTACTCCAATCAGTCCCACACATGGTGATTTCAGCCAAAACATTTTGCTCAAGTACCGTGCTTTGTGAAATGCTATTTTCAGATTCTGGCCACACATAAGGTAAGTTATTTTGATATGGAGATCCCAATGGGTCATTCGTTTAGTACATAAACCAAGGTATCTGTCTCTCACTCTCTTATACAGGTAACAATCAGATAGGATGTGAGCCAGGTCTACTTCTGCCGCTCTGCAAATGCAGAGACATCCATTATAGGGTATAGAATGGAATCTCTCATATCTGACCATTGTGTCGAGTGGTTCGAATCTGAACAGATTCATCCATAAGTCTTCAAGTTGCCAAGGTTGGATTCTCCTGATTTTGGGGTAATATTGCTTAGCAGCTGGATTATGGACCAAAGAACTGAATAGCCAGAGTTCAAACCACAAAACTGCTCCAAAGCTCATAGGAGTTCATAGTTCTCAGCTTACTCTATCTCAGAAGGTTGTTGTAAAGATTAAAAGGGGAATAAGTTGATTGTGTGTACCCATCTAATTGAAGAGTAGGATAAAAAGTGTCCTGCCATTAAATAAATTGTCACTTAATTGCAAGGAGGCTAATTAATTGCTGAATTAAATAATAATTAGGCTATACAGCTACTCCTTGACTTACAACCATTTGTTTAGTGCCTGTTTGAAGTTAGAGTGGGACTGAAAAAAGTGACTTACAATGGGTTTTCATACTTACAGCCACTGCAACATCCCCATGGTCACTTGATCAAAATTTGGATGCTTGGCAACTGCGGTGTATTTACGATGGTTGTAGTAATCGCCATTTCTAATTTTGCCAGTCAGCTTTTGATGAACACAATCGATGGAGGAAGCCAGATCTGCTTAACGACTCCATCAGAGGTGATATTCGGCAGGTTCTGACCAGTTCTGGAGAACCAGTAGCAGAAATTTTGAGCAGTTCAGAGAACCAGCAAATACTACCTCTGACTGGAGATTTTACAGTATCCTTCCCCTGCCACACTCGCAGAACTGGTAGTAAAAAAAAATTGAACCCCACCAATGAACTGCATGATTCATTTAACCACTGCAGAGATTTGACAATGGTGGTAAAAGGGGGGATCAAATGGGGTACAGCTTGTTTAGCAATAGAAATTGTGGGTTCATTTTGGTTGTTAAGTCGAGAACAATCTGCAGTGGTCAAAAGCCATTCATTCTAAACAGAGACTCTCAAAGCAGCTAACAACTCTTATGAAATCGCAGTAAATAAAAGAGCTGAAAATTAATGGTTGCAATGGAGCTGGTGGAATACTCTGGCTTTTTTAACCTGGTCCTCTGCTTTCCAGATGTGTTGGAATCCCCAACATTCCCAGGTAGTGCGGCCAAGTTGGCAAAGACTGGATTACTCAGCCAATTAATCAACCCAAATCTGTATGATTAATCAACCGAAATGGGACGACACCGCCTTAATTGTAACAGAAGATTTGGGACAGCTTTGATCTTTCTCGCAGCGCCTTTTTAACACACCCTCGATAATCCAAAATATGTTCTCCAGATGTGCCTGGAAAATCGCCTGCAAGATAAAATGGCACTTCCAGAAATTATTTGCTTCCTATACCTCCCACACTTTTTATCTGGGGTAGGGGCTAGAAAACGGGGGTCCAGATTCCATTCCCAATACTGTTCTCTGTTAGTAATACCTGTGTTAATACTGGTAGTCCTCAACCTACAACCACAATTGAACTCAAAATTTCTGTGCTAAGCAAGAGAATTGTTAAATTAATTTATCCCATTTTACAACCTCTCTCTTCTCTTACAACCTTTCTAAGTGAATCACTGCAGTGAATAAGTTGCTAGCATTGTTGTTAAGGGGCTTTCTCATTAATTTTGCTTGTCAGAAGGTTGCAAAAAGGGATCACATGGTCTTGGGAAACAGCAACGGTCATAAGTATGAACCAGTTGCCAAGTGTCTGAATTTTGATCATGTGACCACGGGGATGCTGCAGCAGTTAAAGTAATAGCAATATTGCTTAGACTTGTATACCGCTTCACAGTGCTTTACAGCTCTCTCTAAGCAGTTTACAGAGTCTGCCTATTGCCCCCAACAAACTGGGTCCTCATTTTTCCTACCACTGGAAGAAATATCCATCTGGTTCAGTTCCAAGTGGGGAGAAAGACACTGGAAACATGGAGGCTGATTGGAAAGATGTTTTATTGATGGACAGGACCACATGGGTTGAGGTCTTGGTCAGCTGACCACATGAAGTTGAGAGAGGTATTTATACCCTCTCTTGGGCTTTGCCCTTGAGCTTCCTGTTCCTGTGGCAAGAGCATGTATTCTATTGGCTGTAGTCAGACTCCCATGTGGTGTCATGTTTGTCTGAATCAAGTTTGGTGGAACTTTGGGCTGATGTAATGTTCCCAGGTGATTTCGCAATGCAATGAGCCCTGGGTAGAGGGCTAATCCTATTATATCCTGAGGGGTCGTGTCTTAATCCCATTACCCTGGATCAGGAGGACATTTGTGTTGTGGATAGGCTGGCCCAGTCTTTCTTAATGGACACCAAATATCTGCTGTGGGAAGGGAGCTGCTTTGTCTTTAAAAGCAGGTTTCTCCTTTTCCCATCCAGGGAAATATAATATTCTGCCTTTTTAATATTTCCTAGAATATTTCATTCTTCTTGGAGAGGGGTAGGTGCCAGAGGCGGTATTCAGCAGATTCTGACCTGTAGAACCAGTAGCGGAAATTTTGAGCAGTTCAGAGAACCAGCAAATACCACCTCTGACTGACCCCACCCCCATCTATTCTCTGCCTCCCATCGAGTCCCAGCTGATCGGCTGGGTCTTCTTTGGTTGCCCTGCACAGGAGAACAGAGCTGGAAAGGAGGTTAGTGGGGTGGGGAGGGATGGGATTTTGCAGTAACCTTCTCCCAGGAATGGGGAAGGAATGGGGATTTTGCAGTATCCTTCCCCTGCCATGCCCACCAAGCCATGCCATGCCCTCCAAGCCACGCCCACGGTAGTAAAAAAAAATTGAATCCCACCACTCGTGGGTGCTAACTTTCTATACAAACTTGGAAGGATGGAAGGCCAAGTCACCTTTCAGCCAGTCAGGATTGAACTGCTGGCAGTGAGCAGAGTCAGCCTGCAATATTGCATTCTAACCACTGCGTTACCACGGTGCAAATAAGTATGGAAAACTGTTTAAATCAGTTTTTTCAGAGCCATTGAAAAAGGACTGCCTGTATTCCCAGCCAGCTTCCAACAAAGTCAATGGGGGAAGCCAGATTTGCTTAACAACCATGGCATAAGATGTAGTGAAATCAGACATGGTCACATTATGACTCATTTAATGACTGTATCACTTATTGCTCAAAGTTCCAGTCCTGATTGTAGTTGTAAGTTGAGGACCACCTGTAATAGTTAATTTGAAAGGTACACTTAATATTTTTGTAAGAACCAAAGACCTTGGGGGCAGGGGACATATGTCATATATTTAAGTGAACATTATTTTCTCTGTTTTTCTGACAGGGATTTTGGTGAGTTCCTCTGTTCTTTTAAGTTCTGAAGTTTGTTTTAGGGGTACGCTACTGCTTTTGGCCGTATTTATACAGCACATTTAATTGAGTCAAAATCCTACACAATACCGAAAACTTAATTAGTATTCATGATCCCAAGCTTTGTTCTGCTTTGCTTCACTTGTGTGTGAGAGAACTCACCCATTTGTTGAGTTTGTGGTTCAATGCATAAGTGTGTGAAGTCACCCAAACAAGTTCAGTCCCCAGGTTGAATGTTCGCTATTATGCATGGCTCTGGAATTAGGGCTGGGAGGGATGTAGTGTTTGCAAGGGAATTCGTGTTTGCAAGGTTGAAACTCCAGAAGGGTTGAAAAAATAGATTTCAAAAACAAACAAACAAACAAACAAACCCCACACACAACCCTGGAGCACAAAGGAAAGAGATTCCTATTAGCAGGTATTTTCATGCCCACCATTAGAATAGAATAGAATAGAATAGAATAGAATAGAATAGAATAGAATACCTGTAGTGTCATTGCATTCTACAAATACAATGAAATTTGAAAGTTACTTTAGCATAGGGTCCCAAACATCACATCACAATCACACTACAGAGTATTTAAAAATTAAAATAATTAAATAATAATTAAAAACCTAGATTAAAACCTATCTAAAACGTATAGTAACTTAATGGATCCTCAACTCTCCCTGTAGATCAGGGGTCCCCAAACTTGGCAACTTTAAGGCTTGGGGACTTCAAATCCCAGGATACTCCAGCCAGCATAGCTTTTTTTATATTCGCCTCTAATTATCCCTAATAAAAACATTTCCGGTTTGAATTCTATTTTTTCCTTTGTTATTTCTTGCAGCCAAATTTTTATTTTATTCCAGAATTTTTTTGGCTTTGGGGTACAACCACCACGTATGAAAGAAGGTACCCGTTGTTTGTTTACACTTCCAACATATTGGACTCAAATTTGGATGTATCTTCTTGATGGTGCTAGATGCCAACGATAGAACATTTTATAAAGGTTTTCCCTATATGAGGCTGCCATTGTTAATTCATAATTTCTCTTTCAAAGTCTTAAAGTTGCCAGGTTTGGAGATCAAAGGCTAGAGGGCAGAGGTGAGGAATGATGGCCCCTTTATGACTTATGATCCTTAACTCCCAAAATTCCGGGGCCAGGAATTCAGAAGGGCCATCGTCCCCCACCCCTGCCATAGCATCACTTTCATTGAGACTTTTATACAGAGCAGTGGGTGTTTTCCTGCCCTTCTCATAGTGGCTACTCCTTTTTTTTTTTTCTTTAATGGGGGCTGCTTCTTGGATCTTCCTTGTTAGTCAACTGGAAAAGCACACCACCTGCGCCTCCAAGGCCCACTTATCTGCCCTCCAGCCTCCCAATCCTTTTCTGCCAGCACCTCACCCTTCCCAGCCCAAGATGTTCAAGCACAATTTTCCTCGTCTATCCGCCCTCCACCTGATCTTTCCCTTTCAGGCCTGGTCTCCCTTTCCTTTGAGTCATCTTCGGTCCAGGGCAGCCCCTTTGCCTTTTCTTTCTTGAGCCTTGCAGCTGCTAGCCTTTCCTCCTTTGTGCCCTTCTCTTCTCTTGGTCCATCCTTCCATCCATTTCATCCAACCATCCACCTCTCTTTTCCTTCTCCCCCTCTCTTCTCTTCTTCTTCCTCTTCTCCCATTCAGCCATCTGATACCTTCTCTTCTCTTTTCTCTTCTCTCATTCAACGATTTGATGCCTTCTCTTCTCTTCCTTTCTTTTCTCCCATTCAACCAC
>NW_020769318.1:24642311-24659998 GCF_900518735.1 Pseudonaja textilis | reverse complement strand
ATTCTATTCTATTCTATTCTATTCTATTCTATTCTATTCTATTCTATATATTTATGTAGAACCTCAGAGACCAGTTTCAAAGGACTACCTGTAGCTCCACCTTACAAGAGATACACATATTGTTGTGCGGCATGTTGAAGGCCTCCAACACCTGTGGCCTGGCATGGTGGTTTCATTCTGCCTTGTGGCCAGGCGGGTCCTGCCTTCAGAGACTCTACCAAGAAGGTTCCAGGAAGGTTCATATAATATGTTAGTTAGTTACACATGGCTTTAAGCCCATACAGGTAGTCCTCAACTTATGACCACAACTGAGCCCAAAATTTATGTTGCAAAGTGAGTAATTTTTAAAGTGAGTTTTGCCGTATTTTACTACTATTATTGCCATATTTAGAATAGAAGTAGTACTTTAGCCAATTTGAATGAACATCGTTTATTTAGAGTAGGAGAGGAGAGGAGAGGAGAGGAGAGGAGAGGAGAGGAGAGGAGAAGAGAAGAGAAGAGAAGAGAAGAGAAGAGAAGAGAAGAGAAGAGAAGATAGAATGGAATAGGAGAGGACAGAAGAGAGAAGAGAAGAGAAGAGAAGAGAAGAGAAGAGAAGAGAAGAAGAGAAGATGGAATGGAATGGAATGGAATGGAATGGAATGGAATAGGAGAAGAGAAGAGAAGAGAAGAGAAGATGGAATGGAATAGGAGAGGAGAGGAGAAGAGAAGAGAAGAGAATATGGAATGGAACAGGAGTGGAGAGGAGAAGAAAGAAGAGAAGAGAATATGGAATGGAATAGGAGAGGAGAGGAGAGGAGAGGAGAAGAAAGAGAAGAGATGAGAAGAGATGTTGGAAGGGACCTTGGAGGTCTTCTAGTCCAACCCCCTGTCAGGCAGGAAACCCTATACCATTTCAGACAGATTGGAGCAGCTGTTATTCACTTTTTCAGTGTCGTCGTAATTTCAAAATAACCAGTTGCTACACAAATGTTTGTAAATTGAGGACTTTCTATACTCTTTCGGTGCAAAGCTCAGGGGATAATGGACATTTACTGGAGGAAGTGAGCAAAGACCCTGTATTCCCAATATAGCGTTTTCTGATGTTGCCAGAACCATAATAGTGGTTAACCGGGATAGTGGCACAATGAGTTTAAGAGAATTGTGTGAATAGGGTTAAAGCTGTCTATGTCTAATCCTAAAAAAAAGCAAGGACAAGCCCAGAAATCATAGTTAAATCAACCCCCAAGTGACTGTCTAGTCCAAGGGTCTTCAAACTTGACAAATTTTAAGGCTTGTGGACTTCAACTCCCAGAGTTCCTGAGCTCACATGACTGGAGGAGGAATTCTGGGAGTTGAAGTCCACAAGTCTTAAAGCTCTCAAGTTTGAAGACCCCTGTTCTAGTCTCTTCTTAAAAACCTCCAGTGATGGGTGCCCACAATTTCTGGAGGCAAGCTGTTCCACTGGTTAATTTCCTCACTGTTAGGAAGTTTCTCCTTAATTCCAGGTTGCTGCTCTCCTTTGATTAGTTTCCATCCATTATTGTCCTGCTGTCTGATTTTTTGGAGAATAATTTTGACCCCCCTCTTTGTGGCAGCCCCTCAAATACCGGAGCTTGTTAAATGAATTGCTGCAGTTGTTAAATTAGTAACACAGTTGTTAAGTACATCTGGTTTCCCCGTTGACTTTGCTGGTCAGAAGATTGCAAAAGGTGATGCCAGGACCCCAGGACACTGCAACCGTCATAAATGTGAGTCAGTTGCCAAACGTCTGGATATAAATCATGTGACCCTAGTGATGCTGAAATGGTCATAAGTTGAAAAATTGGTCATAAGTCACTTTTTTCACTGCCGTTCGAACTTTGAACGGTCTCTGTTGTAAGTCGAGGACTGACTGTTCATCCCCGAGAAAGCACTTTAAAAGCAAATAAAATGGAGACAATTCCTCAGGTTACAACGATTCATTGAGTGACTATTTGAAGTTACTGGAAAAACCTAGGACCGTTTTTCACACTTACGACTGTTGCCGCATCCCCTTGGTCACACAAACAAAATTCAGATGCTTGGCAACTGGTTCATATTTATGACAGTGGCAGCATCCTGGGGTCATGGGATCACCATTTGCAACCTTCCCAGCCAGCTTCCCACAAGCAAAGTCAGTGGAGGAGGGGAGCAGATCCACTTAACAACCGCATGATTCGCTTAACAATTGCAGGGGTTCCTTTAAAAATTGTGCCCAAAAAGGTGATAAGCAGGGGTGGGATTCTACCAGTTCGCACCTATTGGCTAGAACCAGTTGTTAACATTCTAAGCAGTTTGGAGAACCGGTTGTTAGAAGAAATTACTGGCCTAATCCTGTAAGGAAGGCAGGAAGGAAACATTCTGGTGTTGTTTACAGAAACTGCCTCTCCGTTAACCCTTATTACATTCTTGATAGGACTAGACTTCCTGTCTCAGGAACGTACTCTTTGCTGGTACTTTGCTTGTGTGGAGTGACCATTCAAAGTTACAATGGCACTGAAAAAAGTGACTTATGACCATTTTTCACACTTACGACTGTTGCAGAATCCCCACATGAGAGGCCAGGCGAGATGCGTGCCTCGATGTGAATGATATTGAGTTGGCCACACCCAGCCAATGACATGACCACCAAGCCATGCCCATAGAACCGGTTGTTAAAAATTTGAATCCCACCCCTGGTGATAAGATAAGGCACAACAACTTCCTTACTTATAAGAGAAATGTTGGGCTTAACTGTGGTTGTAAGTCAAGGAGTACCTGTGTGAACTCGCTCTTTTAAAAGAAACCAGGTGTTCCCTTAGTCCAGGGGTGTCAAACTCAATTTCATTGAGGGCCGCATCAGGGTTGTGTTTGACCTTGGGGGAAAAGGGTGGGTGTGGCCAGGATGGGTGTGGCCAGCTTGACATCACTCATGTCGGGGGCGCCTGTGGCGGCCTGAGCACTCTGCCAGCGAAAACGGGTTCCTGAGCTCCGTTTTCGGCTGCAAGGGCCTCTTGCCACCCTCAGCCAGCCAAAACAGCATGCAGCCCTCCTGACCTCTGGTTTTCACTGGCAGAGGTACCACGGGGCGATCCTTCGCTGTTTCCAGGTCAGCCTCGCAGGCCTGATCTAAGCCCCCTGCAGGCTGTAAGTTTGACACCCCTGTTTTAGCCCAATAGGTTGTTTCCATCAAGGATCGTCTTAATGCATTTTGCAGATTTCAGATGGGTAACAAAAGGTAAGGCACTTAAGACTTTTCCATCTCAACTGGCTGCTATCAGGGTTGGCAGGGTGTATTTCTCTCCCTCTTTGGATTATCACATCCTCTGATTAATTTTAATGAAGTTGTTTTGGATTTTTGTCTTAATTAGCCTATTGTTCAACAGCTTGAGAAAATGAACCCCATGAAAGAGGAATGTAGATGTTGATAATATGGGTAAATAAACCATATAAATACATTATATAATGTTTCATTTCTGAACAGCAGCTAGGAGTTGGAACTTTTTAAAAAAAAAACTTGCTTTCTTTATCAGAATAAAAATGTTACCAGATGAATCAGCTGAATTTGATTCACATAGCCAGTTAAGCTATAATTTGTTTAACCATAGAAATAAACCACAGTCTCTGGATTTCCAATACAGGTAGTCCTAGACTTACAATGATTCATTTAGTGACCATTCAAAGTTACAATGGCACTGAAAAAAATGATTTATGACCATTTTTCACGCTTTACAACCTTTGTAATGCTCACGGGATCAAAAATCATGCTTGGCAACTGGTTCATACTTATGACCATTGCTGTGTCCCAAGGTCACGTGATCTGCTTTTGCGACCTTTTCTATGGGGAAGCCAGACTCACTTAACAACCATGTTACTAACTTATCAACGGCAGTGACTCGCTTAACAAATGTGCCATGAAAGGTCATAAAATGGGGCAAAACTCATTTAAGAAATGTCTCACTTAACAACATAAATTTTAGGCTCAATTTTCCTTGACTTCTTACAGGCACAATGGAGCCCAATATTTCCGTTGCTAAGCAAGGCAGTTGTTGAGTTTTGCTCCATTTTGCAACCCTTTTTGCTACAATTGTTAAGTGGATCACTGCAGTTGTTAAATGAATCATGCAGTCGTTAAGTGAATCTGGCTGGGAAATTACAGATGGTGATTACGTGGCCCTGGGACAGTGCAACTCTTGTAAAATACATGCCACTTACCGCACACCTGAATTTTGATCACATGACCATGGGCATATTGCAACGGTCATAAGTGTGAAAACTCGATAAATTTTGGTGGAAAACCGAAGTCCTTCAAGCCAATATTACTTTTATTTTAACATTATAGTATAACTAGTCCTCCAATTACAACCATTCATTTAGTGACTATTCAAAGTTACAACAGCACTGAAAAAGTGACATATTACCGTTTTTCACACTTAATGACTGTTGCAACATTTCCCATGTTCAGGTGATCAAAATTCAGATGCTTGGCCACTGGTTCATATTTATGACCGTTGCTGCTTTCCCAAGGTCACGTTATCCCCTTTTGTGACCTACTGAGAAGCAAAGTCAATGGGGAAGCCAGATTCACTTAACAACCTCGTTATTAACTTAACTCCAATGATTCACTTAAGAAGTATGGCAAGAAATACTGTGAGGCAAAACTCACTTGAAATTGTCTTGTTTAGCAACAGAAATGTTGAGCTCAATTGTGGTCATAAGTCGAGGACTGCGTGTATTTCTTTACAGTTTGCCAAGTCTACTTTAATGCTTATATTACCTTTTCGATGTGCTTCCTGCTTCAAAATAGCTATTAAATTAAGCCCCAGGTTCAAATCCAACCTCAGTCATGAAAGCTCCTGGGGTGTCTTTGAGCCAGTTTATTTCTTTAAACTAAACTATCTAACAAGATGATAGATGGGAAAAATGAGAGGAGGGAATCCTATCTCTATTGCCTGGAGGTAAGCTAGAATACATGTATGAGAAATAAAGAGTACTTTTTTTAATATAGTAAGGAGCCATACCACCAATTTCCAACAAGGGCATGCCAAAATTTAGGCACCAAATGTAGCCTGGGAGCTTTAGGTTCCCCTCACGTCATATTCTATATTATACCTTTCTTCAAAAAATTTAAAGCAGAGCTTCTCAGCCTTAGTGACTTTAAGGCATGGGGACTCCAGCTCCCAGAATTCTCTAGCCAGTATTTTGGCTGGAGAATTCTGGGTGTTGAACTCCACGCATCTTAAAATGGTCAAGGTCAGTGGTGCGATTCAAAATTTTTTACTACCGGTTCTGTGGGCATGGCTTGGTGGGCATGGCAGGGGAAGGATACTATAAAGTCCATTCCCACCCCACTCCGGGGGGAAGTATACCGCAAATCCCCATTCCCTCCCCACCCCACTAACCTGCTTTCCAGCTCCGTTCTCCTGTGCAGGGCAACAAAAGGAGACCCAGCCGATCAGCTGGGACTCCGGAGGCAGAGAATAGATGGGGGCAGGGCCAATCTGAGGTGGGATTTGCCGGTTCTCTGAACTACTCCAAATTTCCGCTACGGGTTTTCCAGAACTGGTCAGTACCTGCTGAATAACCACCTCTGGTCAAGGTTGAGAAATATCAATTTAAAGGACTGTTAAGAAGAAGATGAAACAGGCCTATATCCCGGGGATGCAGAAGCAAGGATGAGAACTGAAGGTGGAGATTTCGGGGAAAACCTTAGGAGGAAGGTCTTAGCCATCAGCGCTGAAAGGGACAGGGTCTCCTTCACTGTTGGACCACCCACTATTAGAAATGATATACAGCCACAGCCTGCTGTGCAGATTCTGCCCCGAGCAGAGAGGTTAGTCTAAAATAATGACCCCCAGAGCACCTCCTGGTTCTATAATTCTGTGCATGGGTGTAAAAAAAACAACAACAACAACCCCCGCTGTGTTTTGTGGACCCTGTTTTGTGTTAAATTTGGAGACAGACCATTGCAGTTGTAGCATCTCAATTCTCCCTCCCTCTCTGCAATTTCCTTTGCCTCCCTCAGGATGCTATTCTCAACGCCTGTTACCGGGGCTGCCGGCTGTTTTCCATCTGTCATTTTGTGGATGCCACTGCTGAGCTGAATGCAACCAGAGCCGAGTGCGAATCGGGTAAGGCAGTAACCCTGTGCGTCGTCTCCTCCTCCTGGTTTTCTACCTCCCCCGCCGTCCCCCTCTTTAATCCACACACCCCTCCCCTCTTTTACATTATCCAGAACCTTCCCCCCACTTAAGAGGGTCATCTCCCTTCCTTCTTTCCGAGCTTCTGAAGCAAATTCCCACCAACAGTCTAGGATAATGGAAAGCGCAGGTGGGAATGGCGCAGCCTTCCTCTCCTAGTCTAAATCTGTCAAAGCAGAGATTTCAAAGGGCTGTCTTTGCCAACATGAATGGTTTTGATAACTTTTCAGGGCCTGTTTGAAAAGTGGGGTTACCCAGTCTTTAAAATGAAACAAATCCTATCCCATCTGGACTTGAGGCTGATTGGACCTCCAGTTCCTACGTTCCCAAGAGGCACCATCTGCCCCGTCGGGCCAGCAACCTGTTTCCAACAGCCACATTCTTCTGGATTTCCAGCAGCTGGTTCTCCAGATGTAGCTGCCTTTGAAAACTGAGCACCATCTAGCTGTCACGAGGTGCTGATGTATTTATTAAAGAAGCTAGAAAAATCGTCTCTCACTATCGGATGGAAGGTCTTGTCAGCTTGTCTGGGCCAAGCCTGTGTCTCTGGGAAGCCGAACTTAAAGGGAATTTAGTAATTTAATAAATGTATTTATTCGATTTCTATAAGCTGCCCAACTCAACCAAGGTTATACCTCCCATAGCAAACAATGTGTTTGCTCACCCGCTACCATGTTTGCTTAACTACTGTTGTGGAAAAAGTAGTGACATTGGATCTGGTCATGTGGTGATCTGCTTTAACATGACTTTCGACCGTACAGGTAGTGCTCAGCTTATAACAGTTCATTTAGTGACCATTTGAAGTTGCAACAGCACTAAAAAAAATGACTTATGGTTGTGGTTTGCCGGCAGCCAGTGCAGATGGCAGCGGGATCAGACAGTGGGGACGAAAGGGAACCAGGCAGGGATTCTGGAGAAGACTTGGACGAGGGTCTTGCGTCCGATGCACGGATGGGGCCAGGACTATCTGGGAGTGGGGTGCTGCCTTTGGAGCCTTTGGAGTCTGGCAGCAGCGAGGCAGAGGAACAAGGGGAGCCTGTTCCCAGTGCGCGTGTGCACAGGAAAGAGCAGCTGAAGCAGAGGGGGCGACTCGGGAGTAAGGCTGGAAGTTGATTGCCACTCCCATAAGGGGTAAAAGTCAGCCCTCAGTGACGTGCTCTTTTCAGGAAGCAAAGAAGTTCATTAGGTTCTGATTCCTCAGTGAAGCCCTACAGACTCTGGTTTGTTTTTGCTGGAACTCCTGTTGGTTTAATATTCTAAGTAATTGGACTTCTGTTTCTTGGTAGCCTTCTACAACCCTGAAAGGCGTGAGCTTATCTCAGGGAATTGTGTATAATTAGTTCTGGCTGGGAATACAAAAAATTCCCAGCGTTGCATTAAAATAGGTTGGATTTTACACTCAGTTTGTGTTTCCTTAATTTGGATGAAGCCTGGGTCAGAACACTTATGACCATTTTTCACACTTACGGCCATTGCAGCCTCCCCATAGTCACATGATTTATATTTGGATGCCTGGCAACTCACTCACATTTATGACGGTTGCAGACGGTTGTGACCTTCTGACTAGCAAAGTCCCTGGGGAAACCGGATTCATTTAGCAATTGTGTTGCTAATTTAACAGCTGCAGCGATTCACTTTACAAATGTGGCCAGAAACGTCATACGATGGGACAAACTCACTTAACAAATGTTTCGCTTAGCAACATTAATTAGGGGATCAATTATGGTCGTAACTCGAGGATTACCTGTAATTGCCCAGCTTAATTATGGTCATAAGGACTACCTCTATTTTACAGTGCTCTTGGGGGAAGATAATGAAGGCTCTCTCCATGCAAACTATCTTAACCTCCTGGAGTGAAAGCAGGATATAAATCTCACAAATAATTCCATAAATAAGTAAAATAGATTGCAGGATGAAGAAATAGGGGTTTTCCAAGAATTGAAATCCAACACTTCGTAGGGCACTAGGCTGAAGAAAGGAATCGTGGCTAATCCTGGAGCTACAATTTTACATTCGATTGCCACTTTTGAACTAGATTTGAGATTTCAGCTGGAAACAGAATAGATTTCCGAACCCTGAATTTTATCCATTTGTGCTGAATTCTTCCTTTCTTTCCTCTCTCTTGGATACTATATAGCCTGCATGGAAGCCTACATTGGTGCAGAAGAGCAGTTTGGGTGTACAACCGGATGCAAGACACAGCTGCCGGAAATGGAAAACAGAGGAGAAAACATGGTAAGGCAGAATGCAGAGGATGATGAGAGAGAGAGAGAGAGGGAGAGAGAGAAAGAGAGAGAAAGAGAGAGATGGAGATGGAGACAGAGAGATTATTATTAAATATTATAGCATCATCTAATGCAGGGGTCCCCAAACTTGGAAACGTTAAGACTTGTGGAGTTTAACTCCCAGAATTCACTAGCCAGCATAGTTAAGTTTGGAGATCTCTAATCCAATGGCAAGGCTTTAACTAGCTTAAAAAAGCTCCTTTTTCTGACTGAGATTTTGATGGAGGGTTGGGTAGGGTTTTGTTGCTGATGAAGGAAGTGTACTCTGCACATGAGCAGGGAAGGTCTTTGTTACAGCTTCATCTCTGGATGGCCATCTCGCCATAACACATTTTACTGAAATGGAAAAGAAATAGGGGCTCCTCTCTGTCTCTCTTTGATGCAGTAAAAATAGATGGAGAGGATGAACACAATCCCTCTGTCCTTGCTGCCACAGTGTGACCCCAAAAACATATTTTGCAAGCACTGGCAAATGGTTCCTGGGCTCCAGCAAAGGCTCATGGGAGTTAGACATTTCCTAGGAAAAGGGAGTGACTCTGTATTCGTCAAATAGCAATTTATATCCCAGTTAGTGTCATTCTGTGCTGCCAAAATCACCAGGAAGGTTATATGACTAGATGAGTGCTAACCGGAATGTTTATTGTAAGAATGAGCCTGAAACTAATTTGGTAAAGTAGTAATGATAACGTTGCCTTAAAACCAGGAATTAAATTTGGTGAAGTCTTCATTAGAAGACCAGTCTAAATAAGGACTTGAAGGTATAGGCAGTCCTCAACTTAAGACTTTAATCGAGCCTGTAATTACGGTTGTGAGTCCATAATTTATTTATTTATTTAATTATTTATCATTTATTTATTTATTTTTGCCAATTGCTTACAAAATAATAGGTATAAGTAAAAACATAGTTATGGATGAATACATAGATACATATAAGAAAAATAAAAAATAAAAATAAAAGAAACAATAGGACAGGGATGGTAGGCACGTTGGTGTGCTTTTGCACACCCCCATAATGGTGATCATTAAACAGGCCACCATGAGACTGCACCCAATTTTACATTATTATTTTTTTGTGGTGATCATTAAGAGAACATTACAGTCACTGAGCAAACCTGTTTTCCCAATGGGTCTTTTTCTGGAAATCGGAAGTAAACTTTGGAAGCCAATTTTAAAATGCCAAAAATTGTGGTCACATGACCGCAAAATGCTACAAACGGCGACAACTTCGAGTGGGTTGCCAAGCACCTAAAATGTGACCAGATGACTTCTGGGGAGGTTGTGGCCACCAGAACTTACAAAACAGGTCATAAATAGTTCTGGAAAGGTTTGTCGTAACTTTGAATGGTCATTAAGTGAGGACTACCTGTAGATAGGTTTATAAACATTTATGCAAAGAGACCTATATCAGTTAAAAAAAAACAGTATCAGGGACATCAGCAGCATATTGTTTTTTATTTTTATTTTTTGTTTTAAATATGGTTTTACATTGTGTAAGCCGCCTCCAGTCGCCATGGGCGAATAGGTGGTAATATTAATTAATTAATTAATTAATTAATTCATTCATTCATTCATTCAATCAATCAATCAATATGTGGTTTAGATTTCTGATTGTAATGGAAATGGAAATAAACTTGGGAGACAGAAGGGAGAACTGCAGACTAGGTAACCACAATATAAAAGGTATCTCTGTGGTGGCGCAATGGTTAGAATGTTATATTGGAGGCTGACTCTGCTCACTGCCAGGAGTTCAATTCTCACTGGCTCAAGGTTGACTCAGCTTTCCATCCTTCCGAGGTCGGTAAAATAAGGACTCAGATTGTTGGGGGCAATAGGCTGACTTTGCAATCTCTGTAAAGTAATATGGGGCAGTATATAAGTAGGAGCATTATTGCTATGTCAGGCCAGAGAAGAAAGGGAGGAAATGGAAGTGTTTTAGAAGGGACCCTCCTTAGGTTTTTGGAGAATAAAAGGAAAGGAGGGAATATTTTCAGACTTGCAAAATTTTGTGAATGCAAGCTTAGAAGAAGAGCTAGGAAGGTAAAGCTAGAACTGGACTATCTTGCAGCATCGACACTTATTCCTTGGTCAATTAATTTTATGGTTTTGATTTATACATGGGTCCTATTCCTGCAGCATCATAACTGAGTCAGTGGAGAGATCACGGGTTACCCTGTCAAACCATCCCTGGAAGGTTAAATTTAATTCAGTGTAGGCGGAATCATCGATGGGGTTGAAACTAACTTTATAGAATCACAGGTGCCATAAGATGACCAATTCACCTCTTTGAAATCTATAGTCTTCCGAGAAAACAAGCTGAAGAAAAAGAGTGACCCCAAGGAAACCTCTCTAGGACTGAACCTGATGCCAAGATTTGGCAGCCTAGAACACTTCTCCCAAATGCTGATTGGTTGCAGTGGGCAAGACACTGGTTGGTTAGTTGGCCAATGGGAAGGGCTAGCGGTCTAAAGAAGTTTTGTAGGGTTTATAGGACAGCAGGCATATAGCAATATATCCCTCTCTAAGTGGTTTACAGAGTCAGCCTATCGCCCCCAACAATCTGGGTCCTCGTTTTACCCACCTCGGAAGGAGGGAAGGCTGAGTCAACCTTGAGCCTGGTGGGATTCGACCTGCCAAACTGCAGTAGGACCAGCATATAGTACTGCACGCTAACCACTGTGCCATCGAGGCTCACTATATTCTCGAAACACCAGCGGGATCTACTTCCCAAATGGTTATTTTTTCCCCAGATAGTATGAATTCAGAGGTGCTATTCAGCCGGTTCGCACCTACTCGGGCGAACCTGTAGCAAGAATTTGGCGTGAGTCGCCAAACCGGTAGCAACATCTAACTGGCCACGCCCCCAACCCGGTCACCCATTTTCTGCTCAATCGCTTGCCCCGCCCACCCGATTGTTTGCTGCCCCAGTTTAAAGGAGGACTGCTCCCCCGCCCTAGCCATGCATTTTCAAGCAGCCATTTGAAAACGCATGACTGTGGGCAGAGCAGCAGTCTGTTAACCTGCAAAACTGTTCCAAGGCTAGATTCTTCATGGACGCTAGAAGTATCGCTTCCCCTTGTGAGTAAAGTGCCTGGAGCGAGAAGGAAAGAACGCTGGGGGGGTGGGGGTGGGGAATCCAGCCATGGGGAAGTTTGCAGGAGCTTCAAATGCAAGTCCATTTACCTGCAGAACTTCTCCAATGCTGGATTCACTTCCCCTTGTGAGTAAAGTGCCTGAAGTGAGAGGGAAAGAACGCTGGCAGGGGTGCGTGTGTGTGTGTGAGAGAGAGAGAGAGAAGGAAGGAAGGAAGGAAGGAGGGAAGGAAGGAAGGGAGGGAGGGAGGGAGGGAGGGAGGGAGGGAAAGAAAGAAAGAAAGAAAGAAAGAAAGAAAGAAAGAAAGAAAGAAAGAAAGAAAGAAAGAAAGAAAAAAGAAGAAAGAAAGAAAGAAAGAAAGAAGAAGAAAGAAAGAAAGAAAAAGAAATAGGAAGAGAGAGAGTGTGGTATGCGTGTGAGAGAGAGAGAAAAAGAAAGGAAGGGAGAGAAGGACAGAAAGAGACAAAGAAAGAGAAAGAAAGAAAAAGAAATAGGAAGGGAGAGAGAGACAGAGAAAACTCTGTGCTATTATTTTTAATTGTTCCATTATTTATCATGTGTTAATATTTTACACTGTCCCTACACCTAGAGTGATTCTACTGCCTTTCTTTTGCCCAGGGCTACCTCATATTTTTCAGGGTTTACATGCATTCAGTGCCTATAGTCCAGAGCATAAAATACACATGTGTTTAACAAGAGTTGAAAGGGACCTTGGAGGTCTTCTAGTCCAACCCCCAGCTCAGGCAAGCCAAACTCTGAATAGAAATCCTGGGAAAGGTGTCAGAATAATACTTAGAAGGGACCTTGGGGTGAACCCTATACCATTTCAGAGAAATGGCTGTCCAGTTTTTTCTTAAAAACTTCCAGTGATTGAGCACCCAGAACTTCTGGAGACAGGCAGTTCCACTGGTTAATTGTTCTCACTGTCAGAAAGTTTCTCCTTAGTTTTAGGTTGCTTCTCTCTGTTCAGTTTCCATCCATTGCTTTTTGTTTGCATTCTGCTTCTTTGGAAAATACATTGTCCCCCTTTCTTTGTGGCAGCCCCTTAAAAGCCTGTTGCCTATCACACTCTTGAGTAAAGCATGTGAGCTATTTCCTCCTTTCAGTGGTCCATGAAAGTACATCTATAGTATGCAGATAATAAAGTCAAAAAAAGGTGAACAACATTTTTACAGAACTACAGATAAGCTTGGCTGGGTGACAAGGAATGGCTGGGAGGGGAGGGGCCAGGTGAGGCACTCCTTGATGTGAGTGACATTGAATTGGCCACGCTCACCCAGTCACATGACCACCAAGCCCGCCTGCCCAGTCACATGACCACCAAGCCACACCCACCAAATAAGCCACGCCCACAGAACCAGTAGTAAAAAAAATTGAATTCCACCACTGATGTGAATTATCTATTAAGAAATCAGGATTAATTGCTAACTGAATTAAATATATTACAAGGAAGCGGACTACTGAATACATTAAATTTACGTATTTTAGGCTTAGGATCATTCCAAACTCTAAGAATATGCTTCTTTTTCTATTTTACAATGCAGACAGTACTCAACTTACGACCACATTTGAGACCAAAATTCCAATTACTGAGCAAGACAGTTGTTAAGCGAGTGTCGCCCCATTGCACAATCTTTCTTGCCACAGTTGGTAAGAGAATCAATGCAGATGTTAATTTAGTAACACGATTGTTAAGCGAATCTGGCTTCCTCATGGGCTTTGCTCGTCAAGAGTCTGCAAAAGGTGATCACATGACCTCAGGTCACTGCAACTGTCATAAATATGAGCCAGTTGCCAAATTGAGATCATGTGATCACGGGGATGCAGCAATGGACATAAGTGTGAATCAGTCACTTATAAGTCACTTTTTCAGTACTGTTGTAATTTTGAAGTGTCACTAAACAAATTGTTAGATTATAACTACCTGTATATTCTATGGCACCATTTAGGAATTGGCATTTCATGTTTTTTGGAAAAGGAAGAATTTCTGTCAGATATTTTAGTTAGCTACATTTTTCAGAAATACTTCACGCAGAGGTGGCGTTCAGCAGTTCTGACCAGTTCTGGAGAACCGGTAGCGGAAATTTTGAGTAGTTCGGAGAACCGGCAAATCCCACCACTGAGTGGCCGGCCTGCCCCCATCTATTCTCTGCCTCCTGAGTCCCAGCTGATCAGCTGGGTCTCCTTTTGTTGCCCTGCATAGGAGAACGGAGCTGGAAAGCAGGTTAGTGGGGTGGGGAGAGAATGGAGATTTTACATATCCTTCCCCAGCCACGCCCACCAAGCCACGCCCACCAAGCCCACAGAACCAGTAGTAAAAAAATTTGAATCCCACCACTGACTTCACATATAAAAAAATCCCTCCACCAGGCTAGAAGCAGGGAGGCTGAGTTTTAGTTCTGCTTTAGGCATCAAAGCCAGCTGGATAATTTTGGGCAGGCGTTCTCTCTCAGCCCAACACATCTCAGGATTGTTTATTGTGGAGAAAATGGGAGGAGGGCGGAATATTAGATATGTTCACTGTCTTGAGTTATTTATAAAAATACAGGGGGAGGAAATCTAAAATGAAACAAAAATAAATAAATGTAAGTAATAAACTTACATTTATGCACAACAGAGGCCCTAACCCTTTTGAACATGAATGGAGTTTTGTGTACCACAGAGATGGGGGTTCAGTCACAATGTCATTATTATTGCCGTGAAGGTTTTCACCCACCCAGGTGCTCTGCAGAAGGCCTTCCCTACGGGGCCTCACACAGAACAATGCTTTCCCTAAGCTAGGCCACCTGGTTAATATCACCTGGCATTAATATCTTTTTTTGGCAAGAATATTTCTGCTCCTTCATTTACTGACAGTATACTTCTGGATGTTGGACTTTCCAGTTTGGCTTATTAATTTATTCTTGGTGTTGTTGTTTTTTAAACTGTCATTATTGTAATCTGCCAGAGTGGTTACTGAGTAGATGAAAACGTCATTATAATCTAGCTCAGACCAAGTAAAATAAAAAAGGTTGTTTTGTTATCTAGGCCCTTTCTGTTTACACTGTAATTATTCAGCCCGGTGGATACACATTGCTAAGCGTGTAGCTGTCAGGACTGGTTTCAGAATTTGTTATTGCTGTTTGCTTGGTTGGGTAGGACACAGCCGTTTTTATTAAGATGATCCCCAAAAAGGCACATGGGGGAACAGAATTGGAGAGCTACGATCTACCTGCCTCAGGAGTTCTGTTTTTTACCTTTGGTGTTGAAGAATGTCTGGAAAGGCCTGCTGGAAAGCAACAGGCCCCGGCCTAGCATTTTTCCCCCCCTGCCATGGCCTCCAGCAATCTCACAAGCAGAAGCTAAAGGCCTTGCAAGCAAAAAAAAACAAATAACTAGCTGGGATTAGAAGAATCTGGCCTGCCTGTGACTCATTTTCATTTTCCACCTGTTGCTTCGGTGGAAATGGGCTGCTAGAATCTCTCAAATTATAATTGCTATCCAGAAACTGCCAGGGAAGGACAAAGAGGAGGAGAGTCTTAAGCACATAAATATTCTAAACATCACTTTTGTCAGGCTGGTTTGGGGTCTGTTTTGTATAATAAGCTATGCAATCTGTGATCCATTTTATTGAAGAGACAGAATAAGGTAGAATCTGAATTAGATCTCTTTCTAGTTTGCAGAAGATTGACAAGGATTTTATCGGACTACCCCTGATTTTTATCCTAAGAATCCTAACTATTATTCACAAATATGTTACTTCTGGGAGGGGAATTGGCAGATTCTCTACTCCAGTGTGTTGTGGCCCCGATTCCAGAGCCTATGCTGTCAGAGGACCTGGAAGATGAGGAGGAAGAACTGGGAATGCCTTCCTCCCCAGGACCTTCCTCTCTGATAATGCCTCAGGTTCCATCAGACAACCGAGAGGAACAGCCTGAGATTAATCAGGAGGAAGGCATATCGGAGCAGCCCCTGACAGGGAGTAAAGAAGAAGAGTGTTGGCTCGATCCTAAGCAGCGTCGTAGGGAGAAACGTGAGCAGCAACATAGGAGGCGTGGGAGGGTCAGAGAGTGAGCTGAGTCATTGAGCCACACCCCACAGGGGATAAAAGTGGGCGTGTTTTCTCCTGAAACTTTGTACGGGACAAAGTTTAACCTTACTTCAGGTTTTCTTCGTGAATGACTATTTTTGTGGACTGCCTTGTGATTTTCTGTGAGTAGAACTTTATCAGTTCGGACTTGGCAGGCAGGACATGTGGGAATGCCAAGAATATTATCAGTTCCAAAGAATTAACTCTGTGAAGTCCGAGCCAGCTTGCCTGCCTGTGTTGGTGTAAGTTTGTACTCTTTCATATTTTGGGAAAGAGGAAAGGCGAGACAGAACATAGTGTTTGTTAAAAAGTGGTCCAAAGAAGAGCCTAAGGATCCCATAAATTCTTCTTGGAAGTCTCTTTACATTTCCCTTTTTCAACTGATACAGGTAGTCCTCAACTTACAACTATACTGGAATCTGCCCATCACGGTCATAAATTGTGATGATTGTAAATCAGGTCACTCAAAGAACCGACCTGATTTTTGTGACCTATTTTGCAGCATTTGGTTAAGCAAAATGCTGCAGTCATACAGTGACTTCTGTGGTTCATTAAATAACTCTCATGGTTATTAAGCCAACCAACAATTTACTATAGGCTGGTTTTGTCAAAAAACTGGAAGCAATGCCAGGATTGGGCAAACCATCGTAAAATGTAGCTGTGTGATCGTGGGATGCTGCAAATGGATTTTAATGGTGTAGAACAGGGGTCCCAAATTTGGCAACTTAAAACTTGTGGACTTCAACTTTCAGAATTCTCCAGCCAGCTGGGAGTTGAAGTCCACAAGTCTTAAAGTTGCCAAGTTTGGAGACCTCTGGTGTAGAACCTATTTAAGCAACTGATTGTAAGCTGTGGACTCCCTGAGAGGGTTCATCTCTATTGTGATGGTGCAAAGGCACTCCTCTAATCATTTGTTGTAAGGTCTGTGAGCCTATCCTTGAGAGACATGTGGCAGTAGCAGGAGCTGAAGGCTGAATAAAGGTCAGATAAGGGCAGCTTAGTCTGCAGAAGGGACGAGGATCTGGCAAACCGCTCAGAAGGACCTTCCCTAATTCTTGGACTATAAAGGGGAGAGGTGTACTTGCAGATTTGCAAGATCGATGTCAGCCCTTTGAGGTATTCTTGACAAGCGCCAACCAGGACTATAAACTCATATCTTATTGTGATGTTACAGTAAGATACAGGTGTCAAACTCGTGGTGTCACATTACTGTCAGGTGATGTTTTGCGACGTTTTTCCCCTTGGCGGAGCTGGATTGGGCAGGGCCTGCGTATGAGGCATCTGGCCAGCGGGTTGCCAGTTTGACACCCCTGCAGTAAGAAAATCTTTCTCTAAAAAAGAAGAAGTAGCTATTCTAGCAGCAGAGATTCCTAGCAGAAAAACATGAGGGAAATCTTGACATAAGGAGCTGTATTTTTACAGCCCAGTCTTAGAAAAAAAAAATTTTATAGAGAAGAAAGCATTTGCTTCCCTGGTGCAGAATTCTGTTGAAGGATCAATGTCTGAAACAGTGGGTGGGAGGCAACTTTTTAAAGCTGCTTCTTTCTCTCTTTTAAAATACGATGGTTGTTTATAATTGACTTTTCCCTCTGGGACAAGAAAATCAGGAGAGGGAAGAATTACCTAAAGACCGAGGTAGCCTACTGCAAAGGAGGCCTCCCTCACGGTGTGGCACCCTTGCGGATGAAATGTTGGGCTTGTCAGTTCAGAGGCTGTGAGCTACCTGGTTTTTTTGACTTAGCCTTCTTCCTACCTGTGTGGTATCAGGTCAAAATTGCAAGCAGGCAGGCAGGCCGGCCCGTGTTTCAGGGGGTGGAGGAGCCCAAGATTTCCTCTTAACCAGAGAAGTCAAATTCTACAAGGATGATGTAGTGGAAGAGGGTAAAGTGGTGGAAAATAGTGTTCGAAACAAAAATATTCAGTGCTGTACTATACGTATATATTGAAATATGTCATAGGAGATCTAAGCAGGGAGGGAGGGAAAGAGGGAGGGAGAAAGGGAGGGAGGGAGGGAGGGAGGAAGGAAGGAAGGAAGGAAGGAAGGAAGGAAGGAAGGAAGGAAGG
>NW_020769318.1:24631294-24642301 GCF_900518735.1 Pseudonaja textilis | reverse complement strand
AGGAAGGAAGGAAGGAAGGAAGGAAGGAAGGAAGGAAGGAAGGAAGGAAGGAAGGAAGACAGTGAGGGAAGGAAGGAATTATGGTTCAGAACCAATGGGGCAGGTATGATGAAGCTGGATTTAACCATGATTTCTGAGCTTGTCCCTGCCTTTTTAGGATTAAATAGCTTTAACCCTATTCACACAATTCTCTTAAATGCATTGTGCCACTATCCTAGTTAAGTCTCTGACCAGTGGTTCTGGCAACACACAATAATATTTGGGTCAGCTGGAAGAGTGAAGAGATTCCTACATGTGCAGAAATGAACAGACATTCCTATATGTGCAGAAATGAACAGACTAACGCTTGCAATTAAGGAGAAAGAGCAAACTGAATATTATATGACATGGGATTTATTTAATCAATGGTTAAACAACAAAAAAGTAAATTAGAAACAGGCAAACAAAATAATGAAGATATGTTAAAAGAGATAAGCAAATACTAGGATAAGTATGTTGAATATTACTACTTTAATATTGTAGAATTAATACGAATGTAATGAGTGATGTTGCAAATTTTGATTACTGTTGAACAAAGATACTTGTCCCCAGACAACACACTGTTCAACTGAAAAGGGAATTATTATATTAAAAATAAAAATATATATCTGGGTCAGGAAATGTCATATTGGGAATACAGGATCTGTGCTCACTTCCTCCAGGAAATGTCCGTTATGCCCTGAGCTTTGCACCAAAAAAGTACAGAAAGTTCTCAGCTTACAAACATTTGTATAGCAACTGGTTGTTTTGAAATTACAACGGCACTGAAAAAGTGAGTTAACAACTGCTCCAATCTGTCTGAAATGGTATAGAGTTTCCTGCCTAAGCAGGGGATTGGACTAGAAGACCTCCAAGGTCCCTTCCGACCTATTCTATTCTATTCTATTCTATTCTATTCTATTCTATTCTATTCTATTCTATTCCCTTATCCCTTATCCCTTATCCCTTATCCCGTTCTATTCTGTTCTATTCTGTTCTATTCTATTCTATTCTATTCTATTCTATTCAACAAAATTGGGGCATTTGGCAACCAGCATGTATTTTCAATGTCTCAGGGTCATTTGCAATCCTCCCACTTGCTTCCAACAAGTGAAGTCAATGAGGTAAACCAGATTCACTTAATGACCACCTGAATCAGTTAAGAATTGCAGTGATTAGCTTAACATACGTGACAAAAATGGTGGTAAAATTGGGTGTGTGACTCACTTATCAACAACTTTGATTAGCAATGGAAATTCTGGTCCGAATTGTGGTCATAAGTTGAGGATTACCTGCACTGGCATGGCTTTGGGACATCTCAGCTTGGCTTCTGTCACCAATCATCTGTTCAGTGATGTGCTTGATGCTGTCAGACTTTGCCAGTGAGATTTTAAACAACATTCCTTATTAGCTATTTTCCCTTCATTTTTTTCCCCCTCCAAAACTGGTAAGAGGAATGGGTCTGTTGTCAAGGGATTCCTCTTCTTGTAACACAGCTACTTGGATGGGCCTAATTAGATGGAGTCTTCCAAGAAGAGACTGGACTGCCATCTGTCAGAAGTGGTGTAGGGTCTCCTGCGTGGGCGCAGGGTTGGACTAGATGTCCTACAAGGTCCCTTCCAACTCTTAGATCTGTTAGGTCTAACTTCTTAAAGATGATTGACCAGGTTTACTGACCCTCCTTTTCGGAGTACTTCCTACTGAGCCATTTAAGAGTCTTGGGCTAGCTAAGGATACATGTAGTTCTCAACCTAAGACCACAGTGGAGCCCAAAATTGCTAAGCAAGACAGTTTCTCCTCATTCTATGACCTTCCCCCCCTACAGTTATTAAATGAATCACTGCAGTTGTTAAGTGAATTATGCAGCTGTTAAATGAATCAGGCTTCCCCCGTTGACTTTGCTTGTCAGGAGTCAGCTGGAAAGGTTCGTGATCAGGAGTGGGCTGCTGGAGCTTCACAGGGGTTCGGGAGATCCCGCCAGCTAAGATTCTGTGCAGTTCAGAGAATCCCCAAATCTCACTCCTGGCTGGCCCCGCCCATCCCTCCCCTCCCAGAATTCCCCACGCAGCCTGTTTTGGATGCAGTTAAGTGCAGGGTGCACGTGGAGGCTCAGGGAGGGCAAAAATGGGCCTCCCGGAAGTTTTGGAAGGCCAGAAATGGGCCCGTTTCCAGCTTCCAGGGAGCCTCGGGAGCCCGGCGAGCCTGTTTTCACCCTCCTGGAGACTTGAGGAAAGCCTCCGGAGTGCGCGGAGGGCAAAAACTGTGGTGGCTGTGGCTATGGTGCAGGAGGCCGACTAGGCCACGCCCACCCAGCAACCAGGCAGATAACTCTTTGCTAAAATTTTTGAAGCCCACCCCTGTTGGTGATCATGTGACCGTGGGACAGTGCAGCGGTCATAAACACATGCCAGTTGTCAAGCACCTGGATTTTGATCATGTGGCCATGGGAAAATACAAGAGCCATTAGTGTGAAAGTCAGTCATAAGAGACTTTTTTCAGTGCCGTTGTAACTTTGACAGATTGAATGGCTGTAAGTCGAGGACTATTCTGTACTCCCGCTTTTCCTCCTCACTTGTACAGGTCGTCCTCAACTTACAACTCTAATTGAACCCCAAATTTCCATTGCTAAGCGAGACAGTTGTTAAGTGAGTTTTGCCCCATTTTATGACCTTTTCTAGTCATGGACGTTGAGTGAATCACTGCAGTTGCCAAGTTTAGTAACACAGTTGTTCAATGAATCTGGCTTCCCCATTGACTTTGCTTGTCAGAAAAGGGGATCACATGACCCCAGGACACTGCAACCATCATAAATAAGAGTCAGTTGCCAAGTGTCTCAATTTTGATCATGTGGCCATAGAGATGCTGCAACCATGGGGTTATAAATGTGATGAATGGTCATAAGTCACTTTTTTTTCACAGTCTAATTTGTTGTAATTTTGAACGGTCACTAAGCGAACTGTTGTAAGTCAAGAACGACCTGTACATTTATCTGAAAATATCATGTCAGAGTTAAGTGGCTGAGTTACCTTTTCCCACTACCGAGGCCACATTTTCCAGACCTGATCATCTGAATTCTATTTATTCTCACCAAAAGCCAACCGTTTAAGTGGCTCTTCTCAATTTCATGGGCCCAAGTGAGAAGGAAGGAATCAGTTCAACCGTGCTAATTTCATTTTGTAATTTAATAGATCCAAGATGAGAAACCAGCCTCCTTCTCCGTCTTTGACCTGGTCTCCAGTTTCTGCAATGATATTGTCAGCTCTGCTCAGAGTTTTATTTCTTCCACATGGACCTTCTATCTGCAGGCAGATGATGGAAAAGTAGTCGTGTTTCAGGTAAGTCGCGGCAAAAGTTGTGGGGGAGGAGATTTAGGGAAGGAATAGTATAGGACCGTGGTGGCGAACGTATGACACGCATGCCACAGGTGGTACGCAGAGTCATTTGTGCGAGCCGCATGCAAATTTACCTCACTGCACATGCATGCGCCTCAGAAATGATTTTTGTCTGGTTTGAGGCCCTTTTGGCCTCCCAGAGGCTTGAAAAAAGCCTCTGCAGGCTTTGCAGGCCAAATAATAGGTCTGTTTCGTCACTTCCGGTATTATAGGAAGTGACAAAACGGGCCTATTATTTGGCCTGCAAAGCCTTCAGAGGCTTTTTTCAAGCCTCTGGGAGGCCAAAAAGGCCTCAAACTGGCCAAATATCAGCTGTGAGGCACAGTGCATGTAAGGGGTGGCGGCAGGGGGGATTGTGCGCACATGTGCAGGGGGCGGGGTGTGTGCACATTGCCTTCTGGGTGCTGGCATGCAAGTGTGTGCGCAAGCGTGCACACAATTTTTGGCACAGGAGCCCCAAAAGGTTAGCCACCACTGGTATAGGAGAAACCTAAATCAGAAAGGAATTAATGGGAGGGGCTCTTTTTAATTGATTAGAATTCTGTTCTGCGTTTGCATTACATTTCTTAAACTCTGTCAAGGATCTTGGAGTACTCATCTCTATTGATCTAAGTGCTAGAGCCCACTGTAACTACATAGCCAAAAAGGCATTAGGAGTTGTTAACCTAATTTTACGTAGCTTTTTCTCTGGTAATATTACACTACTAAGTAGAGCATACAAAACATTTGCTAGACCAATACTCAAATACAGCTCATCAGTCTGGAACCCACATTACGTATCTGATATTAACACAGTTGAGAAAGTCCAGAAATATTGCACAAGAAGAGTTCTCCACTCCTGTACTCTCTTGCAGAATACCTTATGCCACCAGACTTGAAATTGTAGACCTAGAAAATCTAGAACTATGCCGCCTTCGGTCCCATCTAAGTATAGTATATAAAATCATACATTGCAATGTCCTACCTGTCAACGAATACTTCAGCTTCAACCATAACAATAGAAGAGCAAACAATAGATACAAACTCAAGGTTAATTGCACCAAACTTGATTGCAGGAAATACAACTTCAGCAACAGAGTGGTCAATGTCTGGAATACTCTACCTGACTCTGTGGTTTCTTCCCCAAACCCCAAAAACTTTAACTTTAGACTTTCTACTATTGACCTCACCCCTTTCCTAAGAGGCCTGTAGGGGGTGTGCATAAGCGCAACAAAGTGCCTACCGTCCCTGTCCTATTGTTTCTTTTATTTTTCTTATATGTATCCATGTATTCATAACTATGTTTTTACTTATACCTATTATCTTGTAAGCAATTGACAAACCAAATAAAATAAATAAGTAAAATAAATAAATGAATACATTTTGTTACTGATTTAACCTGCATTATTTAGTACAGAATGAGTGGTGCGGTGGCCTAGAGGTGACGCTCTTGCCTCACAATCGGGAGGCTGTGAGTTCGATCCTAAGTAGAGGCAAATATTTTTCTCTCTGGGCACAATGACAATTAATCTGCTGAACAAAACTCTGCATTGGCGACAGGGAGGGCATGCGGCCAGTAAACATTCAGATCCATTCAGTTGCCCAGACTCCATCCCGCAAGGGATTATGGGGTCATTAAAAGAAGTTGATGATTTAGCACACAATGTTGAACCATAAGCTGATTAACTGAATGATCTTGATTTGTGCAACACGTTAAACAAAGAAAACAAAAATAACCTAACTCAGGATTAATATCAACCAAACTGAATTTGTTGTACAGGTACAGATGTTGACACATTGCTAAACCTAACCTATTCAGATCTCTGGCAAGAGTGATTTCCCTCTAATTAAAATTTTATTTCATAGCACTTACAACTAATACAACTAACAGAACCACATTTATGTAAAAATAAAAGCTACATGATTATGTGGATCCTTCCTTCCTTCCTTCCTTCCTTCCTTCCTTCCTTCCTTCCTTCCTTCCTTCCTTCCTTCCTTCCTTCCTTCCTTCCTTCCTTCCTCCCTCCCTCCCTCCCTCCCTCCCTCCCTCCCTCCCTCCCTTTCTATAGAATTGTGAGGACTCATGGAATAAGTTTACATGTGTCTCTTTGGGCATGTTTTTTTCTGTCTTTCCAGTCTAGCCTAGACCCCTGAGATTTCTTAGTGGTCTCTTATCCAGTACAAACCAGGTCCAACCCAGTGTAGTCCTTAAGATCATACAACATTGGTTAGGTGCTGCCACCTGCTGTGACCAAAGCAGATTAAAATCAAAATGATTCATTAATTTAAAAGCCTTCTTTGAACTGAACATTTCCATAAAAAAATGGGACATAAAAATGGCAGATGATACGGGTAGATAATATTTTGCTGAGTTATCCAATGTGGAATTGTCAGCAAGTTAGCCACAACAAGATGGTTGTGGCGAGCTAAACTGAGCTCCACTCCTGGTGACTCATAGACCTTCTGTTTATGGCCCAAAGAGTGGAAAAACTGAAGTCCACTTTTCTCCTGTGTGGATGGAGCTGTGAGATTTCAAGGCAGAGTGAGTACCTTTCAAGTTGCAGATGGTGAAGATACGGGTAGTCCTCAAGTTAGGACCATAATGGAGCCTGCAATCAGAGCCATAACTTGTGATGCGCATAAAATGAATGGGTTGGTCATGTGACTGACACAATTTTAAGGTCTTTTTGTGATGATCATTAAGGAAACCGATGGTTCACTATAGAGGTGGTTTTGCTGAAAACTAAAAGGGAATGCCAGTTTCTGGCAAAAACTATCGTAGAACGTGATCATGTGAATGTGGGAGTCTGCAAACAGCCATAAATGTGGTCAGATTCGTCCCGACTGTCAAAACTTCAAATCTAGGTCATACATACCCCAGGTGAGTCCTTCAGAACTTGGTTGCTAAGCCACTGGTCATTTCCCGCCTTGGGAGTGCAACCTGCGGGATGCCAAACTTAACCTAGTCCATCCTTTGAGTCAAATGTAGCTGTCCACTTCAGGTTTAAGCTTCCAGAAGACGTGGTCCTTAAAGCTGCAGGAACATGTGATCTGGTACATGGTTTATATGATATGTTTGCCTGGGACCCCCTCACCAGTTCTCCTTCAACAAGGTGCAGCAGATGCGGAAGATCTTCCCGAATGCTTGAGAGCCTTTCTATCTTTCTTTGACAGTCGCAACCAGAAGTGGAGTATCCAATTCCTGAGGCCCAGGCACCCAAATCAGAGGTTTCGGAGAAGACCTGGACAGTCTCGGCCCCCAACACCTTGAAGCCACACACAGGTAATATGAGGACTCAGGGTACAGATTAGATACAGATTAACAGAGAAGGGACCTTGTACATCATCTAGTCCAACCCACTGCCCAAGCAGACCCTACACTATTTTTGACAGATGCAGTCCAATCTCTTCTTGAAAGCTTCCAGTGACGAAGCTCCCACAACTTCTGAGGGCAACTTCTGTTCCATTGGTTGATTGCTCTCACCATCAGAAAATTTCTCCTTATTTCTATGTTGAATCTCTCTTTGTTCAGTTTCCATCCATTATTCCTGGTCTGGCCTTTAGGTGCTTTGGAAAACAGCTTGACCCCTTCCTCTCTGTGGCAGCCCTTCAAATATTGAAACACTGCTATCATGTCACCCCCTAGTCCAAGGGTCTTCAAACTTGGCAAGTTTAAGACTTGTGGACTTCAACTCCCAGAATTCCTAAGCTAACATGTATGGAGGAAGAATTGTGGGAATTGAAGTCCTCAAGTCTTAAAGCTGTCCAGTTTGAATACCCCTGTCCTAGTCCTTCTCTTCATTAGACTAAACATTCCCAGTTCCTGCAACCATTAATCAAATTGCCTCCAGTCCCCTCATCATCCTGGTTGCTCTTCTCTGCACTTTTTCTAGAGTCTCAACATCTTTTTTATAGTGTGGTGACCAAAACTGGATGCAGTACTCTAGGTGTGGTCTTACTAAAGCTTTATGGAGTGGTATTAGTACCTCGTTTGACCTTGATTGTATCCCTGGCAGATTTAAACTGTGACATGTGCCACCACCAAAGATGATGGAGATACCAATTTAAACTCTTTTTAAAAGCCGACTGCAAAATCAGTGGGTTCACAGTGATTTCTATGACTCTTGGTGGTTATTGACTCTCTCTAAAGCAGCATTTCTCAACTATGGCACCTTTAAGATGTATAGACTGATTTTAACATTTTTATTTTAACTAAGATGTAACTGTAAGCTTCCCAGAATTACCCTATGGTAAGATAGCAATAGCACTTAGACTTATATACCGCTTCACAGTGCTTTACAGCCCTCTGTAAGTCAGCCTATTGCCCCTTACAGAGTCAGCCTATTGCCCCCAACAATCTGGGCCCTCATTTTACCTACCTCGGAAGCAAAGGTGGTATTCAGCAGGTTCTGACCAGTTCTGGAGAACCGGTAGCGGAAATTTTGAGTTGTTCAGAGAACCGGCAAATACCACCTCTGACTGGCCCTGTCCCTATCTATTCTCTGCCTCTTGAGTCCCAGCAGATCGACTGGGTCTTCTTTTGTTGCCCTGGAGAATGGAGCTGGAAAGCAGGTTAGTGGGGTGGGGAGGGAATGGGATTTTGCAGTATCCTTCCCCTGCCACGTCCACCAAACCACACCTACCAAGTCACGCCCACAGAACCAGTAATAAAAAAAATTGAACCCCACCACTGCTCGGAAGGATGGAAAACTGAGTCAACCTTGAGCCTAGTGAGATTTGAACTGCCAAACTGCTGGCAGCCGGCAGTCAGCAGAATTAGCCTGCAGTCCTGCACTCTAACCACTGTGCCACGGTGGCACTTAAGATGCCAATAAATAAAATAAAATAATAAAGAATAAAATATTAAATAAAATAATAAAGAAATAAAATGAAATAAATAAAAAATAAAACTAAAATAAAATAAAGCTAGCCGTGGTGGCGCAGTGGTTAGAAAGCGGTATTGCAGACTGCCACTGCCAGCAGGTCTATAGTTTGAGTCTCACTGGCTCAAGGCTGACTCAACCTTCCATCCTTCTGAGGTGGGTAAAATGAGAAGCCAGATTTTGGGGGGCGATAGGCTGACTCTTTAACCCGCTTAGGGAGGGCTGTAAAGCACTGTGAAGCGGTATATAACTCTTAAGTGTTATTGCTATTGCTAAATAAATACACTTGCTGGTGCTTGGCCTGAGCTCTTTGTAACCCACTTGTCTTATTTCCCTTTTATTCTCGTTTCTTATTCCTTTTCTTTTCAGGCCTTCAAGAGAAATTGGAAAAACCTCCCATCGAAGAGCCCAAGAGCCCAGCCCCAGCCGCAGCTCAGCCTGTGGGGGAGTCTCAGATGCCTCTGGAACATGATTTCCTGGGCTGCATGTCCAAGTAATATACCGCTCTGGGGTTTTTTTTTAATCATGTGGTTTAGAAATTAGGAAGGGAGGGAAACTGAGAAAGTTGGGGAATAAAATTGTATTTGGATTGGATCAGATGCAAGACAAATTGTGGGCGAAGCTGATCCTGGTGGCAGGGTAATCCAAACATCTGCATTTGGCTTGAGGAAAATGTAAAAATTCCCTTCTTTTTATCCTTTGTTTTTCCCCCCCTCTACATTTAAGTTCATACAGGTAGTCTTTGACTTACAAATATTCATTTAGGGATCGTGTTTTCATTATGTGACCATAGCTGCATCACATAAGTGTAAAAAGCAGTCATAAGTCACTTTTTTCCAGTGTCATTGTAACTTTGAATGGTCACTGAATGAATGGTTGTAAGTCAAGGACTATCTGTACTATAACTTTAAAATAAAAGCAATGTTGGCCCGCAGGTCTTTGGTTTTCTAGCTTAGTCTATATTGGAGGACTGACACCAGTAATTTCTTTCTTTGGGCTATTGTTTTCTTCTTTTTCTGTTTAACTTTTTTCATTTATTTGTTCTCTTTATTTTTATTGTTTCTTTATTGGTTGTAATTTAGTTCATCTTTTGTATTGTTGAGAAATATTATCTTTTTAAAAATTAAATACTTAAGTTAATAGCTCTGACAGTATGACGGAAGCTCCATCTGTATTTTTTAATATGTATCAGTGGATTAAAAAACAGGCAGAGCTTCAATTCCATTGTTGCTGTCACCGTCTTCACTTTCTGATCTTTCCCTTCAGATATCCCTGGTCATATCCCCAATTAAACAATAAGAGCTCTGTGAAATGTTAGACAATAAAGAATGAAACATTGGCAGAAGTACAAATTAAAAAAACAACCATTAATCAGTACTCAGAAATAGGGCAAAAATCTTCATCCGTGTGTAGATGTATGAAATTTTTATTGGCCTTCATAACTTCATAAATATATCAAGGCAGTGAATATTCCTAATACACCTTCCTCCTATTTTCCCCACAACAACAACCCTGTGAAGAGGGTTTGACTGAGAGAGTGATTGGCCCAAAATCACCCAGCCAGCTTTTGTGCATAAGACAGGACTAGAATTCACTGTCTCCTGGTGATTGGCCCAAAGTCACCCAGCCAACTTTTGTGCATAAGGTGGAATTAGAACTCACTGTTTCCTGGTTTCTAGGCCAACATTTTAATTACTAGCAAAACTGGTTGTACACATGTATATATGGATACTTTGAAGCCTGCTCCCCATCTGTCCATGGTAATTTTGTGGCCTCTCTTTGGTGGGTGTGGGGGCTGCTTTTGGGTGTTATAGGCGTTCAGGGCTGCCCCGCTGGATTCTGGCTGCTTGTCTCTTCCTTTCCATCATGGTGATGCTCTGGCTGAGTTGCGCCAGTTTGGTGACTGCACCGGATCAACACGTCAAGACTCAGGTAAGGAGAAATTAGTAGGAGGTGGGTCCTTTCTGTAGCTGTGTTCATCGCTGTATAAGACTTTTTTCAGGACTCTTGAGGAATTTGGATTGCATGAACTCTAAATTTGGGGTTCTGGAGACCAGGAAGTTGAGTAGGAAGGATGCTTTAGCAGGACACCCCTGCTTTAGCCCCTGACTTTTTCCAAAAATCATTTTTCAATCTTTAAATACCCAAAGAGTCACTATTGTTTTCTTTGGCAACAGGTTAATTTGTCAGTCCCTTTGGGTATTAAAGCGTTCAATGCATTCAGAAGGAATTAGTTATCTTTTATTATCAATTTTGTGCCTGGATGGGGAAAGAGAATAGAAAGAAAATCGGAATACACATTTTTTTGTTGCACAGTGCATATAAAAATTACATTTGCACCATTCTGTAGTCCGTTAATTTGTGTCTTTAAAAAAAAGCCAATGTACTTTTATGAATGGAAGTACATACCTTAATTAAAAATACTTCAGTGCTGAAAATAGTATTCGTCATTTGAGCCTTCAGTGCATAAAGCAAAGCACAATAAAATGAGATGTGCCTGTATTCATTTATTGATTTACTTACTTATGTTGGAATCCATTCCCAGATGTAGGGAATTCTGGGAAGCTTAAATAGAATGCAGCCGGGAGGTACCATATTGGGGAATATTGCTGTAGTCACTCCCCATCACAAAATTACAGGTAGGTCCTCAACTTATGACAATAATTGGGACCAAAATTTCTGTTCCTGAGTAAGACGATTGTTAATTGAGTTGCACCCAATATTATCTTTTTGCC